>JBAMCO010000064.1:0-21587 GCA_037075125.1 Hirtodrosophila caputudis | reverse complement strand
TTGCTTTCTTTTAACTTTACCTGTGGTTTAAGCATTCTACAAATGCCATTTGCTGGCTATATGTAGCTGCTATAGTTTTAACAGCTTTCAAGCTTAATTTTGGTTCTACAACTTGCAAATCTCTTCTGGAAATATTAAAACTTTTAGCTAAATTTCGTTTATTGCGTTTTTAAGCATTCTCCATGCATTTTTAGCCACCAACTTATATGTTTTTCGAGTTTAAATAAACGCTATGCAATTCTTCCTACTCTACTAAATGAGAAATTTGCTTCTTGCCAATTTGCATAGCAAATGGTTTTTTTTTCTCTCTCATGTATATTTGTATCTCGTTATAGCCTTTCATTTTGCTCTATATATCTGTTTTCTATCTCTCTCTCTCTGCCTTTCTCTCTTTTGTTGTGTATCTGAATGTCTGTCCTTCTTTTCTAGGGATTTTTTTCTTTTTTTTCTATCAATCTCCCACTCACTATATAGCTTTATTTCTATATCTATATCTATACCTCTATCTATAACTATATATCTCTCTCTAGCTATATCTTTATCTCTACCTATATCTCTTATTTGTCTCTATATCCCTATATCTATCTACATCTTTCTATTTATCTCTTCCTCTCTAACTCTATCCTAAAAATTGCTATATTACTATCTTTTTATCGTGTTCTATCACTTTCTAGCGCTCTTGCTTGATTTCCCTCTCTCATTTGTGCCGCTGTGTCAAGCAAAGAGAGCCACAGAATTTTCTCTCTCTCTCTCCTCTTTATCATTAGAATTTCATTACAAATTTATTATTTTTATAATCTGTATTAAAATTAAGGCAGCTTACAAAGAAAACTAAGTTAATAAAGCTAGCTAGATTGTAGCACATGCAATATATGCATCTCTTGCCAAGTCGTAAGAATCTCAAAGATTATCTATCTATAACAATTTTGTTAAACGATTCCTACATAACAAATTTGCTAGGCTTTAGAGTTAATGGCCATTGAATTTATATAGACTGACTGATGTCTCTATTGCGCTGTGTCTTTAACATAAATTTGCGCATTTTTATGACGCTTCACTAAAGAAAATATCAAAATTTGTTGTAGATGATGATGCTGCTGCTGTTGCTGCCTCTGCCTGTTGCTGCCCCTGCCTGTTGCTGCTGCTGCCTGTTGCCGTCTGCCTTTAGGCCATTTTAGCTGCCTTTTTGATGATGGGTTGTTGTGCGCTGTGATCCATTTGTGTGAGCATGACCAAGTTAATCAGTGCGAGCCAAAGTGTAGTATTGTCAACAGCCTTTGTTTAGCGGGAGGCCATTTGCTGATTATGCAGGCTCAACTTGAAGCTGACGCTGAAGCTGACGTTGAAGCTGACGCTGACGCTGCGGCTGAAGCTTAAGCTCCCAAGATAGTCACATTGCTAACTGTCGACATCTTCCACTGGACATTTTTCCAAACTGGAGCGTTAGCGTTACTGTTGCTGTTGTTGTTGTTGCTGTTATGTGTCGCTGTCTGTTTGTCTGCCTGACTGCGTTTTTCGCGGTTTTACAACTTTGATTTCACTTTTCTTTGCAACATGCAACGTTGTTGTGCTGTTGTTGTTGCTGTTGTTGTACCTTCACTGTCCGTTTTTTGAACTGTTTGCTTCATTGCTCTCGTTGTTGTCGTTTGCTGTCGCCGTTGCCGCTTCAACTTTGTTACTCTTTAATTGGTTTTTTTTTTTTTTTTGCTTTGCTTTGCTTTCTGTGCTTCTCTCTCCATCATCTTGTGCTTCTTCTTTAGGCATCCGTTTTTTTAATGATGATGCAGTAGTGGCCAGCTTTGACTATAATTGTCAACCACTTTTGCACGTCGAGCCACAAATTATAAACACATAAAGTTTTCAAATTGGAATTGCACTTTTTTTTCTGTTGTGTTGTTGTGTTTGTGTGTGTGTGTTTGTGTGTGCGTGTGTGTGTGCGTGTGTGTGTTTGGGTGCTGCTGCAGTTTTGTGCAAATTATTGCACATTTTATAAATTGTATAAAATCAGTTGAGATATTGAAGTTTTTTAATATTGGCTTGTGGCCATTTTTTGATAAGCTGCAGAGCAGCGGACAGATGAGCTGGCGTAGAGACGTAAGTGAGGAGGGGCATGGGGAAGGCTTAGTTCAGTCTTATTAAAAACTCGAATAATTGAAGCGATGTTATACAAATTTCAATAGTTTGCAGCATTTTTATGGCATCTGCTGCGATTTGTGGGAACATCTTTAATAGTTTTAATCAACTTCAAGTTGAAATTTATTAAAAATCTAAAAAAATTAACAGTCTAAACTCTGAAATTTTATTTCTAAATTCTATGCTTAAAAAAATAAATATGAATTAAAACTTTATTACCAATATTTCTCTTGGGCAGTAGACAAAAACATTGTCACATGTGTATGTGAGATTATTAGCAACAAGAGAGCGTGCCAGACTAGACACAGGGGTTGTCAGTTTTAGAGCTTATGGAGCTTAACAATTTGGCGTAGCATGAAATTTAAGCTTAAAAAACTCACTTCTCACACAGCCTATCTAATAGTTGTTAATTAAAGTCTAATTAGCGCTAAGTGCAAGCCAATAATAATAAATAAAAACCATTAATATATTAAAATTATTAAATAGAAACGCCAATTTATCATTTCAAATACAACAAATATAATTCTATATATATATTCTAAGTTCTGCGCTTATGCAAACTTGTTACAGGAAGTATTTGTTGCACTGCTAATAAATCTAAGAATATCACAGAGTACTCGTATATCTCTACAGCTCAGTTTATAACTGCTATAACTATAGCTAATCAATCCTCTTAGCAAAGAGTAAAACTGCATTCAAATAATGTTAAGCTCATAATCGGTGTGAATGCCATAAAATGAAGAATTTAATAACAAATCTAAACTAAGCCCGTCTATAGTCTTTGTGCATTTGACATTACTTCAAACTAAGAAATTAATTACTTTTGTCAGAGGCAACTGCTGCCCTCTCTCTCTCTCTCTCTATCTCTCTCCCTGCTCATTGGCAGTCTATTAATAGTTTGCTCCAATCCAAAGTAAATTAACTGCAGCCGCAGTTAAGTTAAGTTAAGTTTATCAGCAACAGTTTAAACTGCTAATCAAATCAATAAAATTATATATACATATATATATTTAATAGCCTGCAAGAACCTATATTTAACTGTTTATTTATCTACTCTATTCAAGTTCATCTCGGCAATAATAATTGCTGAAATTAGTCATGTGTGAGATGATGTACAAGTTTGGCATAGAATCGAAATTGGAATGCGATTTAGAGTTCAATAGCTACTGTTTGTAGTATAAAATATATCATTAATATTGAACTCGATCTTGATCTGCCTTATGTCATCATCAACAACAACAACAAGAGCAACAACAAGAGCAACAACAAGAGCAACAACAACAGCAACAACAACAACCAACGCAATTGTTCTCAAGCTCCAAATAGTTTTGAGTTTTTCTTTTTTTTTTTTTGGGTAGAAATAATTCAAGTCTTACAAAATGCTTGAAAGCCGTAAATCAAAGCAGCAAATGCGGCTAATTAACTTTTAGGCCAACAGCAACAACAACAACAGCAAAAAGGCAATTTGTTGTGTATGTGTGTGTGTGTGTGTGTGTGTGTAGTCGCTAAATGCTGCTGCATCAGCCCACGGAAAATGTCTCGTGAAAAATTCTGTTCTAGATAGCAGCAGTTTCATAGATCGCCCACTTGTATGTAATTGCGCAGGTTGTAATTAATGTGAGGTGGTATGTGCTGCATTAACAGGTACCAGTTGTAAAGTAAACAACAAAATTTTGATTTAATTTTTGTTTTTAAACCAAATATAATTTTAGGCATAATTTTTCGACTATAATATTATATAAAATTGGAGATCTGTGGGTTTATACAGACGAATGATCAGGCAGATGAACAGACACACAGGCAGATAGCCAAGCAGACAGACAGACTGACAGACCGATAGACAGGCAGACGAGCAGACAGATGGATAGAGAGATAGAGAGATGCACAAACAGATGGATAAATGAGAAATATAGAGAGGCAGACAGATAGGTAGATAGACAAGCAGACGTACACTAAAACCTATAAAAAGACCTGGAGACAGACAGACAGACAGATGAAGAGACTGATAAGCAGACATATAGACATACAAATAGGCAGACAGACATACAGATCGATAGAGAGATGCACAGACGGACAGATAGATGGTTGGACAGATGTATAGACACATAAGCAGACATAAGACCTATAGCAAGAAGTGCAGACAGACAGACAGATAAACAGGCAGACGTATGTCTGTTTATGCTGATCTGTCTATGGGATTCGTAGCTGCTTCCTACTCGTCTGTTATATACTTTTGCACAGATTTATTACACCTTTTTATGATGAATTGTTGAATGGTCAAAAGAGTATAAGTAGTCAAAAGTTTTATCTTAAAATTATTATCAAAACTTAATCAAAATTTCAGATTTTAAAGCCAACAACGTGTGAAATATTTGCTACTATCAAAACTTTTTCAGTTTTCACCTTAACTTGCAGCAATTCTATGCACAAAATATCGAATTACGACTCCAAGCAAAGCTCTTGCCAATTGACAACTTATAATTGCACGCGTTAATCGCGCTACACCTAACATAATTCCACCATGCAGTTACCCAGTTGCAGTTACAGTTGCAGTTGCAGTTGTGGCTGCTGTGGCGGCTGCCGTTGCCGTTGCCGTTGCGTTTACAGTCGACATCTTTTGACTGTCAGTGGCTTTGTTTGGCAAATATTTAAGCTTAGCTGCTGCCTTGGTTCACATGACTTTGCGTGCCATCTGCCAAGAGGCCAAAAAACAAGAAGAAGAAGAAGAAGAAGAAAAAACCCGCTAAGAGTCCAACTGCCAACAACAAAGTCAACTGCTAAGCTGGTAACTGACAACTGCCAACTGACAACTGGCAAACTGTTTGGTAAGTGCCAGCCTACGCAGTTTGCCTTGCACGCACCTTTAAGTGACGACCTCCCTACCCTCTACCCTCTACACACCCCCGCCCCACTAGCACCACTCTAGCACCACCCACTTCAGCAGTCAGTTGTATGTACTTAGATGTTGTTGTCTCTGCTTTGTCTTACATAATCGTCACTCTAGATACCGTTCTCAAAATAATAATAATAATAGATACAACACACACAATAGAACAATTGTTTAAACTGAAGCTTTTGGCATTGCGCCAAAAATATCTACACAAACAATAAAGAACAAAAAACGAATTAGAATTAGAATCGAAATTAAGTTGTTGTCTGTTTGAAAATTGAGTTTAAGATGGCAATTATCAGTTGAAGTTATATATTTTGAGTTCTTGTTATAATATATGACGTAGATGGGATTTACCCAGAGCTTCAACTTAAATACGCAGCAGAAGCTAAACTTCAACTTCAACTTCAACTGGAGCAGCTGTGTGATTGAGTGAGAATGTGACGCACCTGAAAAACTCGAATTGTATCTATAGCTATGTATCTCTATCTCCATCTGTATCTGTATCGGTTGTACTATAAAATGTAGCAAGCAATTAAGTAAATTCTCTAGCTCTTCAACATTTGTTTAAATGATGAGCTTAAAATTAATTAGACAAACTTGAATTTAAACTAAGAATATAAATAGTTAATTTTATTTTATTTATTTATTTATTAAATTATAGCTTAGAATTAAATTCTGGAGTACAATTGTAGAGCCAGAGCAACAAATGCCTTCAGGGTAATTAATTTTAGTTTATTTTTAGTTTGATTTTATTTATTTTTAGTTTATTTTAATTTATTTTTAGTTTATTTAAAGTTTATTTCTTTTTTAGTTTTATTTTATAAAACTTGTTTTAGTTTTAAGACTTATTTTCGCCCGCTTCTTGCAGCTAGCAGTTGCCACTAATCAACTGTGTAATGAATAGGTTGTTGTCTTGGCTATTTGTAAGCCCTTCACAATCTGTCAGTTGTTGGTTGTCTTAACTAATTTATAATACACATAAAAATGTGAATTATATACAAATTTTGTTGTTATGGACTGGGTAAACTGCAGTCGGGTATACTCGACTACAGCACTCTTACTTGTTTATGATATAGAAAGCATAATAATGATGTACGAATTTGAACTTTTCATACTTACACAATTTAAGCTTTATAAGGATCAAGAATCAGGCTCATTTATGCCATATTAAAGCTTCTCTTCTCTGCTCTTCTCGCCCACTTGCAGGTACTATAAAAAGTTTGCGAACAACAATTTACAATTACGAAGGCAGCAACAAGAAAACTAACAATAAGCGAAATAAGAGTAACATAAAGAGAGAAAGTTAAAGCGTTAAAAGCAAAAAGGACAACTTAAGCTGTGCAACAGTTATGAGAGAGAAAGACCACTCACCAAGAAAGATGCTTCCTAGCCCAAAACAGGGCTGTGTTTACCCTGCCTTAGGATTAATACCCACATCGTATATATCACATGTACCTTATGATTTGTCAGCGGCATCGACGACGGCAGCAACAGCTGCCAGCAGCATGACAACAGCAATGGCTGCTGCACAGCGACAGCAGCAGCAGCAGCAATATCAACAGCAGCAGCAGCAGCAACAACATTCACACCAGCAACATCATGGCATTAAGGCCAAAAGACGCAGCAGCTTTGATCAGCCGTTGGATTTGCGTTTGGCCCACAAGCGACGCAGCAATCCCAGCCAGCTCAAGCTGGAGGAGCAACTGCAACAACAACAACAGCAACTGCAACTGCAACAATTGCCGCTAGAGGATGAGAATTCGAATTTAATCATGTTTGCCGCACAACGCAAAGAGAAGGAATTGAATAACAATCATATAGCTGCCTCTTTGGCCGATCTGGGCTTTGATATGAGTCGCAAAATGTTGCGTGCACTGCGTGAGGGCGTGACAACGCCACCGCCAACAGCATTGCCAGTGCATTCCACACTGCTGGAGGCAATGACCAAAACGTTGCCGCTGCAATATCGCAATGTGTTTGCGGCAACAGCGGCAGCAACAGCAGCACCACCACCGCCACCGCCGCCAACATCAGCTACAACGCCGCCAGATTTTGCCTTTAGGCATCCGCTAAAGAAAAATGAACTAAGTTGGCCGCCCAGCGATCAACAGTTGAAACTGGAGCTGCCAACGCCGGCAACAGTTGCAGTTAGTACGCCCACGCCTACACCGCATCCGCAGCTGCAGGAATTTCAAACTCGTCAGCATTCCCGCAAGGCCAAACAGCGACAGGCGCAGGCAGCGGCGGCAGCTGCTGCTGCTGCAGTGAACAACAACAATTCGCTGCCAGCACAACAGCAACAGCAGCAGCAGCGCAACAAGGATCGATATACCTGCAAATTTTGCGGCAAAGTATTTCCACGTTCTGCCAATCTGACGCGACATTTGCGCACTCACACTGGCGAACAGCCCTACAAATGCAAATATTGTGAACGTTCCTTTAGCATCTCCTCGAATCTGCAGCGCCACGTCAGGAATATCCACAACAAGGAGCGTCCCTTCAAGTGCGAGATATGCGAGCGCTGCTTCGGCCAGCAAACGAATCTGGACAGACATTTGAAGAAACACGAATCGGATGCGGTATCCTTGAGCGCCTTGAGTGGTGTTAGCGAGCGCATGCATTGCATTAGACGCTTCTGTGAGAATCCCAGTGAGGAGTCCTATTTCGAGGAGATACGCACATTTATGGGCAAGGTAACGCAACAGCAGCAGCAGCAACAACAGCAGCAACAGCAGCAGCAGCAGCAGCAACAGCAGCAGCAGCAGCAACAACAGCAACAGTCACTGCCATTGGCCACTTCACGTAGTTCCGCCTCATCCAGTTGCAGCTCCTCACACACGCCCACATCCTCGCATACGCCCACACAATCGTCGGAATCCTCAGAAACGTTGGCCCAAGAGCTGCGCCGTTTGCAAGCGGAACGCGCCAAAGCTGGCGAAGATAGCAATGAGCCGGTACAGCAGCCAGAGCCAGAGCATGAATTGGAAGATGAGGATGAGGAATCCAAGAGCATACTGCAGCTTAAGCATACACTAGCCTCTAAACTATTTCCCACAACAACAACTACAACAACAACAACGACGACGACGCCCAAAGACGACGAATCCTAAGGCGACACACAAAATCCCAATCCTGACATTTCCTATACGATAGAAACGAGGCAAGCGGAGAAGTTGAAGAAAAAGAAGCAGCAACAAACACAAACTATTTCCAACGTTATATATATATATATATATATATTATTTTGCAACACTAGCTATATATATGTATATGTATGTGTATATGCATATTTTGTATTTTATAATTTGTAATTTGTATGTTAAATATGTTAAAATGTAAATCGAATTGTACAAAATCGAAGCGAAGATATATTGGCAATATGTATATCATTTTTATTGTACGTATTTAATTTAAGCATTGGTAATATATTTTTATTTTGTATATATATGCAAAACTGCGAAACGAGACACATGTACGAATACGACAAGCGCCCACTGTTTAAATAAAAAGTTACAAGTTTTTTGAAATTTACTAAAAAAAATAATGATGGTCTTTCAATTGGGGAAAATGGTAAGTAAGGCCTTCTAATATATTGAAGTTCCATATCACAGTTATGGAAAAATTCGTATAATATGTAAAATAAATAAATATATAACAAAAATTACTTACACTTTGAAAGCAAAATCGAAACTGGCGCCATCTAGTGTTTACTGTGGTAACTAATTTTCAAATAAAGCGCGCCAAACACACCGCAGCCAACTTCATGTCAGTATCATATTTGCGTAGTACAGCCAACTTCATGTTGCGCACGCAACAGAGCTCACTTGAAGCTGGCTGCAGCAAGTTTTTGTCGATATTTTCTATCGATAGCTGACCAACGGCGCTAAAATTTAAACTAATTACAACTGTTAAGCTGAAATATTAGCTTAAATGTTGCCTAATTGAAAATATTAAAATACATTAATAATACTAAATAGCATAGCATAGATTCAGAAATATTAATATTTAATGTATAATTATGCTCTCAAGAAAGCCTCCACACGCTATTGTTAGCACACCAGTGCGCACTGCAGCTTAACATAAAACTATTATTCAGCGATCAGCTGTCACTTATCAATTTCCAGCCGGATAAGATTTATTTATTGTCAATTTACGAATTAAAAAATGTCACTAAAATTAACAACAATAACAAATTTAAGCGAATTAAGAGCACTACAACAACTCTATCTAAAAGATTGGCCCAAACACTGTGTAGGCTACTTTTGGCTGGATAATTATTTACGTTGGTTGACCAAATTGCCGCTGATCAAGCATTTGGCAATCTATACACTGAATGGAAATTGGCAGCTAGATGGATTGTTTATCTTGGTGGTTTGTTAAAGAAATTAAAACTACAAACAACAATTAAATATCTTCTATCCACAGCATCGTTATCAATTGTTCTTTAGCAATTTGAGCAGACAAAAAACTGTAGAATTGCAGACAGCTCTAAATCTTATGGACTGGACTTTTGGCTACAAAGTCAGCGCCTTACACCAGACACATCATAATATTTATAGAGAATCAATAGTAGAACAACGTCTGCTGTGTGTGGAACGTGTAATGGAGACTACAATGTATTATATGGAACGTGATAAGGCCAGGAAATTACAGATAAGTTGTCCAACTGGATACTATTTGGATAAGCTGCAATTGAAGCATGCGGGGATCATAAATGAACTCTGGTCAGCCAAACATACAGGTTCACTGAAGCTCATACAGCTGCTCATTGAATATAATACAAGTATGGGGCTCTATGATGAGGTCACTGGAGAACTATGCGCCTGGTGCTTGAGGTAAGGTGGGATATAGCGAGTTAGGGTGTAAGAGAAAGCTGAAGGGACATTGATGATCAGCTTCAACTGATGAGACGAGCTCATTTTTCTATTAGCTACCAAAGTCAAGAGACGATTCATTTATTTGTTACAACTTTTCTTCTCTTCACAGACTTCAGAGCGGTTTCCTGGGCGCTCTGCAGGTACTGCCCACGCATCAAGGACTTGGCCTGGGCTCTGTAGTCACAGCTGCCATGGCCAAACGCATTGCACAGCATTTAAATCAGGATGTAACAGCGCTGGTTGCTAGGGGCAATGTGGCAGCTTGTAAATTGTTTGATAAACTGCAATTTAAATTGATAAATGGGGAGTATTACTACTGGAGCATGTGTTTGCCCAGGCAGGGAGACGCTATAACTTGGCCAGCGCATGAATAATTAGAAGTAAAATAAAACATCTGATAAGCAACTATAAAAAATGGGTAAGCCCCTTGTTATGATAAGTAATATCTCTGATCCATTAAAAACTATATATAGCCCTTTTTGAACTCGCAACTCTTAGTAACTGCTTTAAGATGCAACTGCAATTGTTGGATCCACAAAATCTACAAGATTTTCATACTCTCTACAGACAAGATTGGCCCAAATATTGTCAAGAGTTTTATGCATTAAATAATTTTATTAACTTAAAAAAAGTTAAGCCTAAATTGAAGCATTTCAAGGGGTATACCCTAAATGAAAAGCGTGCACAACAATTGGGTCTTTATATAATTGTGGTATTTGTCAAATAAGTTATATTAATTACAAGTATATAGTATAGTATATATATATATTTAATTATTGTGTTTTTTAGGATCGCTATCAGTTGTTTGTGGGCTGCCTAAGTTCTGGTATGGATTTATTGGGGCAAGCTTTGCATCTATTGGACTGGTCAAAGGGTTTTCTATGCACCTCAATGCCAACACGTTATAATGCGGTCGTCTTGAAAGTTATACAAGAGAAACAACTTCAGATTGATTATCAATATGAGAGTAATCTGAATTATTTGCCAGCCAAACAGGCAATGCAGTTTGAAGTGGTGTAGGTAAACAAATTTGAACACTTTGAATTGATAGAAACAGAGCTTAAATATACATAATTCAGTTCTACATTTTGGAATTTATATTTACCCCACTTTCCCCCATAGCACACCAAACGGATTTCAATTGCGATCTCTAAGCGAAGCCGACGTGCAACTTATAGACACAGAATGGGCATATAGCCACGAGGGTTCGCTATATTTTATACAGAGACAAATACGCTTAGCCGCCAGCATGGGTCTATACGAGCAGGATAGTCAAAAGTTAATAGCCTGGTGCATAAGGTAAGATAATGCCATATATCAAACGATCAATTTTTCATTAATTTTATTTTCTAATTAGAACTCAAGATGGTTTCCTGGGCGCTTTGCAGGTTAATAATGCTTATAAACGTTGTGGCTTTGGAAGCCTTATAGTCAAAGCACTTGCCGCACGCATTGCCAACTTGGGTGAGGATATTATAGCAGAAGTTCATCAGGAAAATCTAGCATCCACCAAAATGTTCAAAAAGTTGGGCTTCCGTGTGATTGATAAATGTTTTTGGGTGTGCACAAAGCCTGATTCGGGCAACTTTACATGGCCAGAGGGACAATAAGTATTTAAAAAGTAATTAAAACTTTAATTTGTTGTAAGAATTATTATTGCAATGTACCAAAAATTTTTTATATGTATATAGTTAAAAATGTACCAAGGAGTATATTTTGTACCAATGCTGAAATGCTTCATTTATAACTATTTTGGTACACCCAAAGCGTATTTATTACGTTTATAAAACTATATAATATAGTATATAAGTAAATTTCAAATATACCAAATATTAAATTAATATACATTTTTAAAAATGTTATAATAAAATCAAAAAAGTATACTGCAAGAATAATAATCAGCAATATTTTCTTTACTTTTGCAAATTGACATATATTTTTGAACCACTTACCACTATAAAATTTGCCGTCATTTTTTGGCAATATTTAATTTCATTTAATTACAAACACAAAACAAAAAGAAAAAAAACAAACACACTGCACTAGCAAAAAGGCATAAACCACATTAAGAGCACAAGAAAAAAAAGACAAAATTAAAGGCACAATTAAATAATTTTCTCTTCACACTTATTGTACTCACTTAACCCGCCTACTCTCTTCGAATTAAGTTTCATTTTCAAGAGCATATTAAGCTCTAAACGAACGAACACGCACACATACACATACACTCACGCACCGCTACTCAACGCAATTCCAATTCTTTTTTTTTTTCTTTTTTTCTTTTACTCCTTGCACATAACGGTAAAATGGCAAGGCTTGCTTTTGCTTTATGCATTGAAAATATTTTAAACACATTAAAAATGATTAAAAACACATATTAAAATAATTAAATTGATATAACTATATAACTGCTGATGTGCACTATATGCTTATGTATAAAACAACACAGAAATTAATAAATTAAAGCACATTTTTACACTTTTTGGCTTGATTAATATAACTCACTTTACTTTATGGTAAATTTCTCCGTGGGAGCCTACTAATTGATGAAATATTATTAAATTTAATATTATTAAGGCTACACTTGTTATTTTATAAATTTATTACCATTAGACACAGCACAATTCGAATTCACTTCTTATACCGGCCACGCGCGCTTTAGAACAAAGGCTTGCTTGGGGGTGGTGAAAATGTCATCTCACCACAATTGATCTGCATTGCTTGCCGTTTCATTTTCACCTTGCTAGCAGGCATATTGGACAGGCAAAGATTATTCTAAGATGGCAAATTGACCATCCTCAAGCGAACCTCAACACAGTTCTAAATCGTGCGTGCCGGTGCAAGGAGTGAATATGTAAAGTGCGGTTAATTGTGTGTAACAAGTGTAGTCTTAATAATATTTCATTTAATAATATTTCATAACATATTAAATAAGCCGGAATATATGTCCTATAGTTACGTTAGTTAGCAGTACAATTAAAAAAGCTTTAATATGCCGATTTCTGTTTTCATACATATATAAGCATATAGTGCACATCAGCAGTTATATAGTTATATCAATTTAATTGTTTCATTTTGTGTTTTTAACAATTTTTAATGCGTTTAAAATATTTGCAATGCATAAAGCAAAAGCAAGCTTTGCCATTTTACCGTTATGCCTAAGGAGTAAAAGAAAAGAAGATAAGGAATTGTGCGTGTTCGTTCGTTTAGCTATTAATGTGCTCTTAAAATAAAACCTAATTCGAAGAGAGTAGGCGGGTTAAGTGAGTACAATAAGTGTGAAGAGAAAATTATTTAATTGTGCCTTGATCATTTTTTTTGTTTTTTTGATAGTGCTCTTAATGTTGTTTGTGCTTTTATGTTAGTGCGGTGTATTTTTTGCTTTGATTTTTGTTGTTGTGGTTATAAATAAATTAAATTAAATATTGCTGAAGATGTTGGAATATATTTAATGGTGAAGGTAAGTGGATAAAACACATATATACATATGTAATTATGCACCATTTATTATTTATTCAAATATTATTGACATTATTCTAAATTCATGACATTTATACAATTATTAATTTTGTGCCGCTCACTTGGTACACAGATCAATAGTGTAAATATATAAAAAATGTACCAAAATTTGTGAATTTTGATGCGCTAGACGTGCTAGGGATGGTACAAATGTAAGATAACTTAAAAATGTACCTAATGTAAAGCTTTGACAAATGCAACAAAATGTACCAATATGTGTTATGTTTGGGACGCTTTAATTACGAAAGCGCTTGCAAATGTACCAAATGTATTGGTACCCAAATATAAAACTTTTTTAATTTTTAATGTAGATTAAACATTTTGGAGCAGTTTATAGCAAATTTGCATTCATTGTCCCTCGGGCCAACTAAACTCTCCACTCACAGGCTCCGTTCTCAGCCAATGACATTGATCGATAACTTTAAAGCCAAGTTTATCAAACATGCCGCATGAGGGATAATTGTGTGGATTTACGAGTGCCATAACATCTTGACCCATAAGAGCAATACGACGTGATAATTCCTTGGCTACCAAACTGCCAAATCCTCGACGCTTATGTGAGTCCAAAACCTGCAGAGCGCCCAAGTAGCCACCTTGTAGTCTGATAAACAAATCGATCAGTTTAGTGTTGACTATAGTTTGTTAGCCACTTACCTGAGGCTCCACGCTACCAACTCTTTAGTATCCTGCGTGTACAAACCCACATTGGCGCACAAACGTATTTGACGCTGTACAAAATACAAAGAACCCAAATGATGATTCGGCCAATGCTGATCTATTAAATTTGCATCGCTTTCACTTAATGAATCCAGATAGAAACCAGCAGGTAAACTAGGGAATGTTAAACATTAAATAGATAATTGTGGAACAGATGCTGAGTTAACTTACTTAACTGTTAGCTGACACGCCTCTTTGGCTGGCATATAATACAGATTGCAAACAGCGTCGTATTCAACCTTAAGTTTTCTTACATCATTCACGACATTCCTCAGCGCAGCAATATGTCGTTGTGGTATGGAACTGCATTTCAAACCTTTTGACCAGTCCAATAAACTTAAGGCCTCTTTCACTAGCTCGTTGGAGTTGTCCAAACAGCCCACAAATAGCTGATAGCGATCCTAAGAGTATTTTCAACAATATTATTACCGAATTTTTAACTCTTATCACAACAAAAGCTAACCACAATTACAAAGAGCGCCGCCTCTTTGGCGCTCTGCACGTTGAGCGTATAAATTTGTAGATTTTTAATATTTGGTTCATCCTTTAGAAATCCAATAAAATTATTTAAACAATAATATTCAGCACAATACTTAGGCCAATGTGTTTTGTATAATGTTTGATAATATTCCAATTCAGTCAACCCAATTGTTTCCAGTTCCAACGACATTTTCAAACCTTTGTAAACAAGTTTAGGCGCACAACTGAGCTGGCTTCGCATGTGGGTTGTTTTATATATAGTGGCAGCAGTAGTTGATCGAGGGAGGGCGGAACTGAGCGGAGAGTCACAGAACATATGAATGCAAAGAGAGAGAGAGTGAGATTGAGAGTGAATACCAGCAGTTAAGCTGAGTGCACCAGAGAGAGTGGAGAGTCAAGATGAGCGTAGATTAGCGTAATAATGGGCAGATAATCAGAATTATGAGTAGATTAGATGAGTAGAGCGTATAGTAACGGAGTGAAGCGTATGTTAGCTGAGTGTAGCGTAAAGTAGATGAGTAGATTAGCGGAGTGGAGCGTATAGTAACAGAGTAAAGCGTATGATAGCGGAGTCGAGCGTAAAGTAGATGAGTAGATTAGATGAGCGGAGCGTATAGTTACTGAGTAAAGCGTACGATAGCTGAGTGGAGCGTATAGTAACAGACTAAAGCGTATGACAGTGGAGTGGAGCGTAAAGTAGATGGGTAGATTAGATGAGTGAAGCGTAGAGTAGATGAGTAGAAAAGTACATAGATAACAAGGAGCGTAGAGAAGCGAACTGTAGTGAAGCATAAAGTAGTGAAAAGAAACGTAAAGTAGAGAAGAGGAGAGGTGAATAAAGTAATGGAAATTAGAGTAAAGTAATAAAGTAATGGAAATTAGTAGAAGACAGCGTCTTCGCTACAAAGGACGTAAAGTAGCGGAAATTACAGTAGAGTAGTGTAGACAAGCGGAGAGCTGCGGAATGTGGCGTAGAGTAGCGTAAAGAAAAGTGGCGTAGATAAGCGTAAGTTGCGAATATAGCGTAGAGCAGTGCAGACAAGCGCTGAACGTAGCGGCGTAAGCAGAAGTGTAGAGTACCATAGAGGAGTTATAAAATGCCAAAGAGAAGAATAAAGTAACAGAAATTAACACAGAGAAGTAAAGAGACTAATAAAGAGGAGCACTTGAGATAAGGGTAAAGCAAGAGGAGAATAACGCTAAGATAAAATAAGAATAAACATTTGTAATCTAGAGGTACCAAATTTGGTAAGTAGGTTTCTCTAACGGACGTCGACCCCAAAACGCTAAGCTAGATAATCTTAAGTACAAATTAACCCCAATTATATTATGATACAAGAACTATATTATACAGATATTCCACAATTTCTTGGTTTTATTCAAAAAATCATGTTATTGAAACGCTTTTTTATGTACATTATAAATATTTATATATGTTATATAAATAAATATATTAAAATACTACGACTATTCGGTGTATATATATGTATACAACTTTGGTATCAAAATATGCCAAGGCTTTCCATCCACATATATATATGTATGTATATGTATTATGGCTATTGACTATTGACTATATATGTATGTCTGTTTGTTTGTCTATTTGTTGTAGCTGCTGCCAGAGACGTTCGCAACGTTTGTATAATTCGTCGGGACATTGACGTACACTTGACTCCTGTAGCATTTCGTTGATCAGTTCACGGACAATGGCCAGATCATATTGAACATGATATTCATTCATTTGATATTTATCAAAAAGTAATAGGCTGGTGGTTGCTGTTGTTGTTGTTGTTTGGTCCTTAAATGCAGCTATTCGGCGGGCGGCTATGAATTCCAAAAGTTCTATAAAATCGAGGTAGTTGATGCCAAAGCTGGCACGCAGCATAGTCTGACAATGTGATTCAAAATTATCCATTTGCTTGCAATCGGAGATCTCCTTGCATACAGCTTGCCAATTGTTTAGTAAATTCTGCCAAACAATCTTGATGTTGCATGCATTAAACCAATTGTGATTCACTGAGATGGTATCCGTAAGATTCCACACCTGATGATACCAACCGCTGGGCACAAAGATCGCCTCGTTGGCCAATTGATTGATAGTAAAATAGTGTACATTATGCTCATCCAGTTGGGCTTCATCTATGCTAAATGGCAGATTGCCTAGTCTATCGGCCAGTTTGAGTTCTTCGCCTGGTGGCATTATAAGCCATTTCTTGTGGCCCACAATATTCGTAGACCAGCTAAAAGATCCAAATACGTCCGAATGAAAGGAGGTCCTGGAATGAAGAAAACGTTGAGAAAACCCCATATCTCCTATATACCCTACAAACTCACCATGAATCCTTGGGTCCCATGTACACAAAACGATAATCATCTCGTTGTTCGGCTATAAGCTGTTCGTTCAACCAATCGGAGGCAAAATATTTGGGCACTTGATAGAACTTATAATTAGGCAGTTGGGCTGCCAAATGCCAATCCTTGAGGTAGAGATTATCCTTGATCGCATTGCAATTGGGTTCGGTATTTGTGGTGCCATCCATGATATTCTGCTGCCAACGCTGCAGGAATTCATGAAATTTCAACTCCAACTTGGCATGACTATTGAAGTACATGGCATTGCAGTCTGCCACGGGCACTTGCACATTGCCAATGCAATTTCTGAGGTAGTCAAAATTTATATAACTTTCTTCTGGTTCAGCTGTTGTTGTTGTTGGTTTAGTTATGTTGGCATTTTCGTTGTCCTGTTGCTGTTGCGCCTGCTGCTGCGCCCATTGCCGGCACTCCCAATTGTTGGATACATGCGTTAGTATGACGGGCCAATTGGTGTGCATATAATGCCAATAAAATTCGTTGTAACTTAAATTTTGAACATTGCAACGTTCAATAACATTGTTGTTCCTCTTCCTCTGCTCCTCAGTCTGTGCTAATTGTTGCGGTTGCAGCGCCAGCAGCTCCGGCGCTGCCTGCTCTGACGCCATCAAAAAACAAAACAAAATAAAATGTAAACAAAATATGCAAACTTCAATTATTGTATAAGCCGGGAGGTTGTGTGTGTGGGCTGGCATTTGCGTGCTCTCTACGCCTGACGTCACAACTTGCTATAACATTATTTAAAGAGAAGTTTGAGCTTAAGTGTAAATGGCAAGAAGAGAGATTTTCAATAGTGAAGGAAGTAAATTAAATTAATTTATTTGATTTTATTTTAAATTCTATACGAATTTCGAATAGTGTAATTCGCATTACAGTTGTGACGTCAGACAGTTTGTCTATTTACTTGCTCTTTCTCTGCGCAGTAAGCATACAGCTGAGGAGCAATTCTGTTAAGTGTGGAGCAGTTGTAGTGGCTCTTACTGCAGCTGCAAACTAAATGAACAGCAAAAAAATAAAAATTTGAAGAAAATCCTTAACAAATAATGCGGGTCAATAACTTAATCTGCCTTCCTCTCTCTTTCTCTTTCTCTTAATGCGTGTCAATTACTATGTGTGGAGCACTTTTGTTCACTGTGGAGCAATGCTACTTATACACTTAGCTCAGACACAAACCTCAGCAGTTACAACCTCTTTAGCCAAGTTGAAATAATTTAAAACGAAATTTTTTTTGTTTTATTTTTTATTTTTATTTTACTGCATTTTGTGTTTTTGTTTTTGGTTTTTATTGAAATTTATTCGCTAAACATTTTTTTACCATTTTTCAAGTTTTAACTACAATTTGGATTTACATACATTATGCATTTTATTTGGTTTGAAATTAAATTAAAAATGTCAACAACAAAAATTCGCACAGGCAAAAATGACACAGAAATACAATTCTGTTTTGTTTTTCTTTTTTTTTTTTTTGAGTGCGCGCTTGAAAATTCAAATTTAAGTGTAAGTGTATGTGAGTGTATGTGTTATGTGTGTATGTGTGTGTGTGTGTAGTGGTTGTGTATATAATTTGCATTAAGTTTACAGATATTTCTTTTATTTATATATATATTTTTTTTATGACTGCTGCTGCTGCTGCCGCTGCTGCGCCTTATAGGCAAACATTTAACCTAGAATCTAACGCTTGACTAAACAACTGACTAAAGTTAAGTACAATTGTAATTGTAATATATATATATACTCATGTATTCATGTATTATTATATTTAATTTATTATTAATTTTTGCTAGAAAACTATATATAGGTTGTATATTGAAATGATAGCATACGGTGTTGTTGTTGTTTGGTTTTCCTTTTTCTTTTTTTTTTTGTTTAGGTAAAAATTCTATATACATATACAAAAATCGTATAAAATACGTCATAAAAAATTGTAACAATAGTTTGGTTTTTGTTTTTTACGTTTTGGTAGAAAATGTACAATTATTGAATTTGTTTATTTATTTTTTAATGCATGTATATTCATTTACTTAATAACTAAGCACATTTGACTAGAGTTTTTATTAAATTTTATTTATTTATATATTTATTTTTAGATTTTTTTTTTTTTTTTTTTTTTTGTAAGGTGTAGAAGGTACAGAGATACTGACAGAGTTTTTTTTTAATATTTTGGGGTTTTGTTTACTGCTAGAATTTTTTTATGTTTAATTTTATTTATTTAATTTGTAATTCAAAGTTTTATGTACAGAATTTTTTTGGTACGTGACATGCACTTGTAGCTTGTGCCACGCCCCCAAAGCTTACTAACTAATTTAGTGTCTTTTACGCTATTTATTTAATTCAGTTTTTGTTTTGCTTTCATTTACATACAACTGTGTTCGCAAAACTGCATCATTTCAAAATGTTGTAACTAAATAAACACATTTAAATAAATATTTAATTAATGCTCGCTTTAAATGCGCAAAGCTTTTAGTTTAATTTAATTTTTAATTTGCTATATTTTTTTGTTTATGTATATTAATCATAATATTTAATTTAAGTGTATGCTTTCCCACTTTTTAAATATATATATGTGTGTATATATAATTTATATATATATATATTTTTTTTTGCATTGGAATTAAATCTAAGAAAATTATTTATTTTTTCTTTTATATTTATATATTTATTACATACTTGATATGTAGTTTTTT
This sequence comes from Hirtodrosophila caputudis, assembly GCA_037075125.1. Classification (NCBI taxonomy): domain Eukaryota; kingdom Metazoa; phylum Arthropoda; class Insecta; order Diptera; family Drosophilidae; genus Hirtodrosophila; species Hirtodrosophila caputudis. The sequence continues at coordinate 1,914 of JBAMCO010000064.1, read as the reverse complement.
TTTTGTTGCAAAACAAACTTAAAACTGGAATGAAGCTAAAAATCGATTTGTCGAATTTTAAATACCCTTGCAAAGTAGCGTAGACTGTGATAGTTGGCAGAGTAAAAAGAAAATGTAATTGAAAATTAAATGCATTTGATATAAACTTGAACTGCGTATGGTATTACAATCCTCACTGGCTCTCTACTTTATCCTCTTTGAAGGTTAAATATTATGTATACGCAAGCGGCACACTCCAATTGTAGACCAAGATTTGTAGGTTGTGCAGACACACGGACACTGCTATATAGACTCCGCTAATCAAAAATGTATATACTTTATAGGGCGGCGATAACCTTGCCTATTATATACATTTGCATAGTTATCCATCTTTCAAGTGTACAAGATTTTGTTAAAATATTACAAAAAGTTCAAGATTTTTTTGTCGAATGAATCACAAAGTTCTATTTCTATTCATGTCTATAGATGACGAACTCTATAATACCCTCCCTGCAAGCATACAATAAATGCAATGGAAAACATAAAAAACCAATTTATGATTATTTTTGTATAAATTTGAAATTGTTTTTCTCGCTATTTGCTTTGTGTTTTGGTCCAGTTAAAAAGTTGCAATTAAGTTTTGTATAACTTCAAATTGGGGCTTATTTGTTTATTTATTTAGGTAGTAGCAGTAAAAGGTTTCTTGAATTAAGCAGAAATTCGCAAAAGTTTTATTTTATAAATTTTTTTTTATTTGGCAGTCTATAGATTGTCACAAAACTGAAAAAGGAAATTCGAAATGTTTTTTGTTTTGGTTTATAACTAAAGAAAATAGCTAGCCAAAAGTACTTAATGGTAAGTATATACTTGAAGCTTATACAAACCATAGCTAGGCCACTTACTTATAGTATAACTACGCTGTTATGCAAATTTAATTATAATATTCATATATATATATATATAGTATATATACTTCTATATAGTATGTCTAAATGTGTATGTTTTTTTCTGCAGCAAAATTGTATTTTTCGTTGCATGCCCTATATAAATGTATAGTGTATGTCTATATTGTACAACCTTTCTAATTTACTGCTGTATTCAAAAATTTATAAATTTAATTAGCTGGATGTACAATTATATGGATCATCCGTACGAAAATTGGGATGATCTTCATAGGGTTTAATGCCGGCTGCCTTTTTATCATCGCGTATCTTTTCCACTTGCTGCATAACGCGCAAAAAATTGCCACCAGCCAATTTAGTAAGCTCGTCGATGGTCCAACCACCACCTAAAAGTTCAGCAAATAGCGTAGGATATGAAGAAACATCCTCTAGGCCTTTGGGTGTGCTAGAAAATAGAAGAAAAAAAAAACAACACAGACTTTAAATATTGCACTAGAAATTAAATCAAAAGTCAAGAGCGTGTTTCATGTTCAAGTCACAACCACAACACGCATATAAATAACATAATAAAAATAAAGGCAGGAAAACCAATGGAAGGGGCAGCAGCAAACACAATGCTAAATAAATAATAAATTAATACTTATGACCACTTTTCGAAAAGGAAATTTCATATAAATAATAATTTACTTTCATATGCAGCATTTACGCAAACATTTTAAATGACATGGAAATACTTATTGCATATATGTATTATATATATGTAAATATGTGTGTGTGTGTATTGTTTTACTTATATAATTTAGGCGGAAACAGGGTGCAATGTTTGTATAAAATATTAAAAAAATGCTAGAGAGTTTTTAGTTAATTTTTCATATGTTTTACTATAATATTTACAGTCTAATATAAAAAGTTTAATTGATCATATGTAGTTTATCCTTAGTTCTGCCTAATAATACCTGTTTAGGATTACAATAGACAAGGTTAATTTCCGTCATTCTGCTGTTGCCTAATAAGCCATACTTTAGAATAATTT
>JBAMCO010000063.1:0-21833 GCA_037075125.1 Hirtodrosophila caputudis | reverse complement strand
AAGCACATTATCGCATTGCCTGTCGCTGTTGATGCACTGATTGGTTGCGTACGCACACACACACACGGACACATATGCATGCAACGACTCCTTTGAGGTCCTTTACTGTTGGGTATTTGGAATAATTAAACAATCAGCTGGTCATTCGGGCATAAGGCACTCGTGTCACTTGATTCAATATCCTGAACCGCTACCAGTTCCAGCTCCAGCTTCAGCAAATTGCCAAATTGTTAATTGTATAAGCATTTGAGAAGTGGTATATGGTTTTGGGGGTTCACTCTATGGTTAAATGCCACCATGTATACCCCATTCGATCACTTATGCTTAAGTACGCAATGATTTAACAATATTAGAGCTAAAGTGAACTTTTACAGCAGTTTTTACCAGGGATATGGAAGTTGTCCCATTTGGTTTCAGTTCCCCTAAACTTTCATGACATTTAATTTAGTTTTGGTCTAACCCCAGTAGTTTGTAATCTAATAAGAGCATTGCTATTTCCAATTTGCAGCTTTTTGTAATACGTATGAATGTCTCTCTGCTGCATAGATCAGAAAAAAAACCCGTCTGGTACCTTCATGTTGCAGTTGCAAAACAAATTTTTATGCTGTGAACCTGGTTGCCAATTTCAAAGCAATTGCCGGCAGCAACTTCATTTTTTATCCCCAATGCCGAGTAACATTTTTTGCTGTGGCACAATGCAGCTGTAGAATCAACCAATTTGGTGATGATTGTGGATTGTGGATCGTTCGTTTGCCATACAAATCAATTTATGGCTGACCAACGTTTAAACAATTTTTGCGCCCCTTTGTGCAATTGACGTGCCGATAATTACGCCTGGCAAGCCCGTACGACTGCGTTCAGTATGAAAAAAAAAAAAACTGAAGGAAAAAGGAAAAATCATTTGACGTGGGCCTACGCAAAATGACCAGCAAGTAGGAGTAGTATACGACTTGCAGATATCGTGGATAAACACGGAGATCAGAACAACTTATATCTGCCCTCAGCCAAAGAATTTGTGAATAAGTTGTTAGCTTTGTTTGCGGAAAAAGTTTGAAGAAAATCTTGGCTGCAAAGTCAATTTCCTTGTTTATTTAAATTTCAAAGCGACAACACACTACAAAGCTTTTCGTTTTCGGCTACAAGGTGTTGTTGGCCCATAAACTGGATTAAATTTCGTTTAAAATGTAAATGGAAAATGTCGACAGCGGGAACACAAAAAAAATGCGAGAAAGGTAATAGACAAATGGCGTTGAATTATATACAAAATGGCGTCTTATGCGCAACATCAAAAACTAAACAAACACCTCATCAAAAACATCAAAGCCAACACTTTTTTGTTGTTGCAGCCTAAACAGGCTGATAAAAAAAAACACCAGCAACAAAATATAAAACAGCAGAAAAATTGTGGGGCAGAAGGCAGAAAAAACACAACAAGAAGGAGGAAAAGAAAAAAAAATTGGCAAGAAAAAGCATTTTCTTGTGCAGAACGCAGAAAATAAAATCAAGAATTTCACACCTTATCAATTTTGTTAGATTATCAAAACGAAGAATGGCCCCAGCCTGGGCTGGCTGTATTCTGGAGGGGAAGCCAAAAAGCTCTTAAATTGCATCATCAACTTGTGGCGCCCCAAAACGCTGAAGAAGTTCAAGCTGATGATGTTGATGTGGATGTGGATGTTGATGCCGATGCCGATGCTGATGGCATTGATGATGTCGTTCTCCTTTTCCTTCTTCGTGGTCGTCGTGGTTGTTGTCATCATCATCGCCGTCGCCACACTGTCATTAAGGAAGTCAAAAACTTAGACCCCAAAATGCGCGACAGCCAGCTCCCTGGAAAAGAGAGCACATTGTTGAGGGTTTCACTTGCTTTGTGTGACAGTAGCGTTGACATTTATTTTGATTTCAGGTCGAGTGCAACGGGGCGGGGACTCGAATCGTAAGTGCGTGCCACTACCCACACTTTTCACACTCCAGCTCCCCTCCACCACAACTTTTGTCTGCCGTTAACCTGTAGTCTGGCTCATGCTAATGTGCATTCAGCTTAGCTGCGTAAAAACCTGGCAATGAGGGTTGAGGGTTGCTGCCCTTTTTGTGACTTAGCCTTTGTTGCTGTTGTTGTTGTTGTTATTGCTGCTGTTGTTATTGTTGTTGCCATGGCATAAAAGCCACTAAATTGAATTTTATGTGACAGTGCCAAGTTTGATGCGTGCGTTTATTAATGGCTGCAGAGGACCAAGTTTAGGGGGCGACATATAATGATAGCGGCTTGTTGAACTCCCAAATAATTGATAGCTTTTTCTAGATAACTTCAGTCTAAGCCAGTGTCAGTTTAATTGCAACTCTCTCCTACTAAATGCAATGAAATATTGTTTAACAACAAATATTCCGCGAATGCTTTTTGTTACGTTTGCCAAAATGTGAGCTATGCAGCCGCCGGGGCATACAACATTCTTTGCATAACTTGTAGCAGCAACTAGACATAGGGCACATGCATATGTAAAAATAAAAATGCCAACACATACGCACACACACATACTTCTCGCATAGTTGTGGTCGCCTGAGCAGAGTATAAAAAATGTACATATAAAATTGAAAAAAAAAGGAAGAAAAGCAAATGGAAATGGAAAATCTAGCAAGCCAAGCTGCTAAATTGTGTGACCCTAAAAGTGTCCGGCAACACATAATGCCAAGTTTTCAGTATGTTCAGTATGTACGCTTTAGTATCCTGGCTGCACTTAGTTTATGTGCCCAGCACACACACACACACACACACACACACACACATACTTACACACAAATCTGACCATGTCCTCCGTCTAGTACATTTTTTTCTTTCTTTATATTTATGCAGCGTCTGACGCCGCCCAATGGCCGCAAGGAATTTTCTCACACAATTGCTAGAAAAATTGCAGAAAATTGAAAATGTGCGAGAGCGTATAAATTTTTACTGCGTCACTTGTAATGCTAAATTGTTGTTATTTATGGTCAAGTTGGGTGTTGAATGTTGTGACTCATGCTTACAATTTTTTTTTTTTTTTTTTGTATTTTGTAAATTTTGCATTTTTCTTATTTGTGTTTAGTTTTAGCTTTGACGTTGCATTGAATACATTTTGGGATGTTGCGGCTTTATTGCGAAATATAAACACTTTATTAGCCAGCAATGAAGTGATTATATTAGACAATAAGGCAAGTCTGGATGCTTAAAATCTGAAAAATCCTTTTCTCAGCATATACAATCCGTTTGTGGCAAATTTACGCAATGCTCCACGTCCGGTGGCTGATGTTAGTGACAGTAACATCAAGTATACGCCCAGCGATAGGGTATATTTATTCTCTTCCATCCACTGCTTAGTGTCATCCCAATTGAGTGCAAGACTTAGTCTCCGCTGCAACATCAACTTACTCTCGTACTGTGCGAAACTCTGGCCAAAGAATATTAAATACGATATCTGCATACAACTGGCGTCTTTGATTATCACCGAGCCCTGTTTACTGGCTAAGGTCACCAGGCAGGGCACATCCAGAAACTCAACAACTGCCACACAATTTAATATGGAACCACAGCGTGATGCACCCCAGCCGGTGCTCTGTGGACTACGGCTGATCGCCTCATTCAGGTCGCAGGTTAATTCCATCGGCTCATCAAACGGCAGACAGCCCTCCGTTAACATAGCATACAGTTGCTCCATTTTGCCTCCGTAGTAACCCATGCGTACGGGATATTTTTCGCGTAGACGTGTATAGGTCTTGGTGTGATCACATATTAGACTGGGCGTGATCTCAAAGATTTGGGTGGGCGTCATTGTAGGTGCATCGATCTTGAGATGGGCATATAGCTCGCTGAATTCCCAGGGACGCAGTGTACTAATGGATACAAGTTCGCCATGTTGCACCAATACGGCGTGCAGCAGCCGCAGCACATTCATTTGATAGCATGTATAATTGCCTTGGATTAGCTGCTGCCAAACGGCTTCCAGTCGATCCAGATCAGCAATCACATCAAATATGGCATCGATATTTGGACGCTGATTGCTGTCCTGAAATTCTTTGGGAAACGGACGCAACAGCGACTCATAGCGGTAACTATTGGCAGCTGCCACAAACAAGGACAAACGTGCATCACACGCTATTAGATCGGACTGCAAACGCTCCTGAATTTGATACAAACGCTGCGCATTATCATCGGGCAGGGACAAACAGCTCTGAGATTCATCTGTACACTTCTCATAATTGTTGCTGCTCAAGCTCCTTGCATCCGAGCTGTCCAATAGATGATTTATTAACTTCATGGCCAAGGAGGGGATGATCGTGGAAAGTTACAAGAAAAATTTAAATGCCTCGAATAATTACAAACAACTCTAATGCACTTGCTTTTTTTATTTAAAGCTAAAAATTTATTTCATTCCGAAATTTTTGTACTGAAATGTGCTTCAATGACATTTGCAAATGAAAAGCGAACTGTTTTTCCTTTTTATTTTCTATTCTACTGTTGTTGTGTTGTTGTTGTATTTGTGAGATTCCCCAGGTGCTGAGATTGACGGATTTGTGTGCTCCTTTCGTGAGTTTGACTTGGATACAATTTTTGTTTGGCTTTTTTTTATGCTTTTTCGTGTGCTCCTTGCTCAGATTGAATTTAGACACTTGTGTGACATGTCCTGATTGTCGCACTGTCGCAGTGCAGTAGCAGCAGCAGCAGCAGCAGCAGCTTACACCATATGGATGAAGCAGGCCGTCCTGCTGCTACTGCTCCAGCTACTGCTACTGGTGTTATTGAGGGTGTGTCTGTAATTGATTAATGGAGCTGATGCACGACGCGTAGCTTATGTCAGCTTGCATGTTTACAGCAGTGCCGTTGGGGTGCTACAAAAGGTTCCGGCGGGGGCCAAAAGGGCAATCAATTGGACCGCATTGAGTTATGGTTGGACATGAAACACCCACCACCACCACCTACCAACCACCCGCTCAAAGCGTAGCTGGTCAGTTATTGTAGCCAAGCATAAAGAGTTTGAGTCACAAGGGTGCACAGAGAGAGAAAAAATGGCCACAATAAACCTAAATCATAACATTTGTTTATATGACAAGCATTCAGTTCATAAAAAGCCAAAAAACGCATAGAACTGCTGTCAGCAGTGTTGGCCCAATTCATTAAATTACAAAATTACATTTAAAAACAGGACAACTAAGTTGATGGCATGACAAGTTTATGGATTTGTTGGATTTGTCGGTGGATGTCATCTATTTAAATTTGAAATTAAAGTAAACTTCAGTGCAGTGCTGGGCTATTAACTGTGTAAACAAAAGTAGGTAAATAATGGATTTCAACTTAATTTGGAGGCTACTAGCTTTTGATTGCTAATGACAATCTTTACAAGCCTTACAGATCTAAATATGTCTACCAAATTGTGCCTTGCGGCTGGTAATATTGACAAATTTCATATTAATTTTTGATAAACGATAAAAGAGGCAATTTACTCTCTTCTTTTACAGCGTATAATTAAGCAGCTTAAACTCTTAAACTTTGCTTCTGTTGTAAATCTGACAATTGCATTTGTACTTGTAAAAATTCATAAATTTTCACAACTGTAAAATGTAATTTTTTGTAAATTTTTTAATAATATTTTGGCAATATTTTGATGAATTTTATATTGACAATCAATATAAATAAATTTGTACTTTGCCATTTATTATAAAGTTGTGCTTAATCCACACAAAAATTGATAGCAAATTTTAAATTTGAATTTATACCGCTAAAACTTACCTGAGCTATGAGCTGCTTGGTTAATTTTATATATAAAATCCTGCTTTACCGCATTTAAAAATGTAATAGAGTAGACACAGTATAAAGAGTTCTCTACCCCGTTTTGTACATATTTGTTAATATCATAATTAAGGCATCCTTAAGTATCCTTGTCTCCCTTCCCATAGTTACATACCAGGTTATTTTCAAAAGGCAGCGAACGATGCCAGCAAAATAAATAAAATTAAAATTAAAAAAAATATTTCTCTAATTTAGCAACAAAGAGAATGTTACGCTCTTGAGTATATCTATGTCAATATAATAAAGAACCCGCACTATTGTGTTGCTCCAGCTTATTTAAATGCTCCTTTTTAGGATCTTCTAAGCTCAAACTGCGCTTTGCAGACTTCACCTACTGCTCAGCAGTGATTTGTGCCACAATTGAAAACGTTTAAGCTGTGTTCTCTGAGTGTAAGAGCAGCGGTGTGATCAGCAGCCCTGTACAAATTTCATTTCACACTTACAAACACACACACTCTGGGTGTGTGTTTGTTTATTTTTCCACATTTCAGCGGCACTCGCCTTTATCTACTTTAAAAAGCGCTGGCAGCAGGATGCGTAATTTATTGATATACTCTGCTTAAATTATGAGTCTCCTGGGGGGCGCGAGTACATTTTATTTTATTTTTTTTATCATTTTTTTTTGTAGGAGTTGTTTTGGATACTAGCTGCAGGTGTTGGTGTAGAAATCAGTTAACCGGGAAAGTTTTTCAACTTTTTTTTTTTTTGGTGAATGCCGACTGGCACAGTCTCTGCCCAGTTGAAATCAGAAGTTTGAGTTTATTCAAATAAACGCCAACATTAAGTGAGAGAGTTGCAACTGTTGCGCTAGGTAGACTACTGGCTTGTCCTGGCTTTGTCCTGCCGCAAGCACAGCCAACCGTAGCGGCATAAATCAGAGGGAGAGCCAACTTTTTTCGTAGATAAACTTTTGACGCACCAAAAGCCACCACCTTTGCGTCATTTAACCCTCTTGGCTTTTTTGTTTTTGGTTATTCCTGCGTTATTAATATGCGCCGTTTTCTTTTGCACTCGAGATGCCAATGCCCGAACTCCCATGGGCCCAGAGCCCACAAAAATAATTGCCCTGGCATATGCTCAAAATCGAAAATGGCATAAAAGCTGTTTTGCCTTTTTCGCTATCCCCTAATAAAGTTGAAAGTTTTTCTGATTTCGAGAAGCAGAAACCCTTAACCATTTGCATATTATATCATTGAAACAAACCGTTTAATCGCTGTTCATATCGCATTTGCTCTCTTTATAAATACATTAACAATTTAACAAGTTTTGCTTAAAAACTCGCCAAAAAGAAATACGATTTAAGTGATTCGACTATTCGTGTGATGTAAATGCGATTGTTGTGCAGCTCGAAGATCAAATTGCGTAGCGGCACAGAGTTCTGAAAGAATTAAAACAAAATTAAAGTTGAAATTTATTTATGTGGTGAAAGCAGTTAGAGGGGAGAGAGTTCTCAGCAAAGTTGTGAGAGAGGGAATAGTAGAATTGAAATCTATAAACTTTTAGTTTTTTCTTTAATTATTCGCTGTACTTTCTACCAACTCCTGCTGTCCTTACCACAGACATTTATTGCAATTAAGGCCAAAGCATTTAGGCTGCAAATAACATTATTTATACATTTCTGATTTCGATGCTGCCTGGTTTCTTTTTTATACATTTTTTCAATTATGGGCATTCAATTTACGCCAAATCAATTGGCATATTTTCACACATAAACATAAATTGCTTGGCAGTGCAGCCAGCAAGAAGCATTACACACGGTTTCCTTTCTATTTTTCTTTAGGTTTTTTTTTGGGGGGGCCCACCAATTGCCAATATCATAAATATGTGCAGCACGTAGCCCAGCTCAATTGCCAATTAGAAGCAAAAACGCCTTGGCACTTTGGAAAAGCAAAAAAATAATGTCGAAAAAATTACATTGGATGCTGCTTTAAAATACATTGAAATAAAAACTAAGCAAAAGTTCGGATGGCAAACCGCCGGAAGTTGATTTGTATACGAATACGGAACCCCAGAAAGAAATACTTGAAATGTAATAAAGCATGAGGCAGCATACACCTCACCTAACCCCCCTCCTCCACCACCCCGCTGTCTCATGCTCTCTACCAATAAAAAGCTGCTATGAAATTTTTCTCACGTTTTGGTTGGAAAATTATTAGGCAGTCGCGGCCTGTCGAATGCCCAGGCTCCTGCCGCCTCACACACGCACACATAGACTCGTATAATTGTTTGGTAGGAAAAAAGGTTCTATATTGAACCTTTTATTTTTTTTGGGGGGGGGGTTCCAACTACGTGCCGGAGGTGCGTTAAATATGCTCAAACTCACCTGGAGATTGCTTAAAAGTTTTGAAAACCTGGGCGTGCCAATGCTGTCGATAAGCTTGGAGAACTGTTGATCCGTTTCGATTTTATCGAAAAATGTTGCCAATATTTGATCCTGTGGCAATACATCCAGCACACTATCCACCAAGCCGTGCAATCCATTTAATTGCTCCTTCGGTGTTGTAGTCTCCTCCAAATTGGCAACGGTCACAATAGCCGGCACTATATGTAAGGAAATCCAAAACTCAAATCAATAACTGGCAAAAATATTTAATTAAATACACATAGATCCAGTCCATAGCTGTGACATGCTGCTATGTCCTGCTCCAAACCAAGTTGGACTCTTTGTCTGCATAGTTCACAGATTGAGAGCGGTGGGGGAGAAAGAGGGGAGCAATATTCAGCTGAAAATTCAATTCCAGGTGCTGCGTGCATGTGTGAACATTGATAAGGCTGCAGCACTCGCAGTCGCAGTCACAGCAGTACCAGACTGGACCCTGACATTCAGCATAATGTGCCTGGACATGCCACATAGGCGCATGAGACTACTATAAAGGATAACTTCAAAGTTATGCACAAACTTGTTTGTCATGTCTGCCCATTTGAGTTGTGTGTTTGTATGTGTGAATTAGTGTGTTTGCCAAGGACGAAGTTGGAGATTAATAGCAATTAAAGTGCGTAGAAAATTAAAAATTTATGCAATTATCAACTGCTTACATAGAATTTTGTATTTGAATTTATTCAAAGTATATAAAACAACAGATTGAAGGAGTATCAGAGGATATAGTGATCAGATTTGATGGAAGTTTTTACTGTTTTCAAGTATGAAAAGAACAGGGAACTTGCAGTTTATAAACTGTATCCTAGAGTTGAAATTTGGGCTGCAACAATCAGTATGCTAAAAGATTTTATTTCTGTGACAATTATATATACATTACTGGAGATTCTATTAGAAAAGTTTTATAAAAAAATATAGAAACATTACAGCAAGCAAACAAAATAAATGAAAGCTGCAGGCGAAGCTGCTAAAATCGACTTCATTTGTTGTTAAGATAGAGTATAGGCATATTATAGATAGGTCTAGTGGAGTATAGGCAATTCAACATCTAAGAATCTTACTACGAGTATGCAAGACAGTTTTTAAAGACTATTAAACTCAAACCTAAACAAAAATATTTAGCATATAATTGGAGTCAAGTTGTTCTTAAGCAGTCTTGAAAAGAATGTTCATAATATCAAGAAAGGGTATTAAATGAGTCATAGCTTAATAAATTCGTAGCATTAATTTTAATGGAGTTCAAGCTGTGCCAGTTTTTGGCGTGTCACTCATACGTACCGGTGACCGCTATACTTTCATTCTCATTCCCATTCCCACTCCCATTCTCATTCCTTTTGAGGCCAGTATTCGTAAGGAGCGCACCGGGCGGTCGTATAGTCTGTACAACTGAGTGGGCTAGTTTGAGTATATCCAAACCGCTGGCGTTTAAATAGCGCATAAACGCCAACACTTCCGGCAGCTGAATAATTTGTTGTTTCATCTCGGCGAAGTGGTCGCTGCGCAGGAATGCACAGGCACGTTGAACCTCAGTATCGTGGCGATAGTAATTGGCAACAATTGATTGAACCTGTGTGGCGGGTATTAATGCCATAAACCGACTCATATCAATGGGTGTTACGGGTGCAACAGTTGTTGTGGGCCTATCATTCTCCACTTCCTCCTCGGTTTGCTCCAATTCCTCAGACGTGGAGGCATCTTTGGCTTGTGCCTGTTGTGTTTGTGGCGTTTCATTGGGTTTTTTGTGCAGCAACAATATCAAATCATCTGATATTTCAACAGTATCTGTGCCGCTCTCCTCCTCACTGGAACTGCTTTGACTCAATGTGATCAGCGCCACACTGGAATCCTTTTCCGCACCCTTTTCGCTTATAATATCCTCCACCAGGACAATATCCTCTCCCTGACCATGGCCATGCTGTGCATGTGGTGCAGCATTGACCAAAGCGCAGTTGCAGAACGCGATGAATAAACTCAGAGTTGTGATGCGTACCCGTAACATTCTGTGACTGTCTACATAAACCATAATGCGAAACTGACCCCAAGCTCTGGAAATTGTGTGAGAAAATGTCTTTGTATTGTGCACAGTTCATATTTATTGTGTTGTGTTGTGTTTTGTGTTGTGTTCTGTTGTGTTGTGGTGGGCGATTATTTAATTGAGGCATTCAGTGGCTTCACTTCAGTTGGTTTTGGTTGCTTTATTTATCAGATCACGAGATGTGCAGCCAATTGACACCCGGAAAGCAATGAGTGTGTGTGGGTGTGTGTGTGTGTGTGGTATCATAATTCATGCTTTGATTTATGCAAGCGCATATAAATAATAATGTTTATCTATAGCATTATCTTATATCAAAAACAATTTGATTTGACGGCAATAAAACTAGACCTCAGGCCCTGAGACTCAAGGCTATATTAGCCATGAGATTGAAATCAAAATGATGTTTGTGCTTGTACTCTATTGATGTGGAGAGCTGGAGAGCTGCTAGAACATTAAGTACACGACAAAATCAATCATGTGTACATCAGAGTGTGTGTGTGTGTGTGTGTGTGTGTCATTCACACTTTGACAGCTGTTACTGTAACACTCAGTCAGTCATGCGGCTGTCAGTCATTCAGTTTGATTTCAATACGCGCTTTCGCTTGTCAAACTGTGCATATAAAATATCTCTACATAGAGTCACACCACACACACACACACACAGACAGACGCATAGCAAACTAATACACACACACACACACACACACACACTGATATATATTCATTCGTTCATTCAGCAAGTTAAGTAGGAATAAAATTGTCAATTTTCATGTCATTATTTCATGTCATTGTGGCGCGAGCGTTCACTTTCACAATGTGTCATGTATGTATGTATGTATGTATGTGTATATGTATGTGTGCTGGCTGCACAGTTATGATTTATTCACTTGGTTTGATTTATTACAAGCCTCTTGCCCCTTACCTCATGCCGCTTGCCTCCCTGTGTAATGTGCATGTAAATTGTGCGCATACAAACCAATAATTGTATCGTCGTCAAAATTGTTGACAGCTGTAGTTGCTGTTTGCTACACTGAAAACAAATTCTATGCCATACGTATACTACATCTAATTTGACTTTATGGAAAGTGTCATATTTCACAACATATGACACTTTCTGTTCAAAATTGTTGGAACGAGCGAGCGAGCGCGCGCGCACGCCCATTTGGCTTAAAAACACTTGGACAAAGTGTCGTAACTTTTGTGTCACGCCAAAAGTTGTAACCAGGTTTTGTTTAGTGGGGCGGGGTGGCGGGTGGCGGATGGCAGGTGGCGGTGAGGTATACTGGTCGCAAGGACCTGCGACTTGTAGTCCTGTGGCACCCCAAAAACTTATAAATTAATTTTGCCGCACAAAATACTTTGGCAAGCACTTGGCATACCTCAGCTGCTGCCGCTCGACGGCCTAAAGGAATTGCAAGTGTTGCGGTTATGGCCAACTTACTCATAATTAACTGCAGTCCGGCGTGATGTTGTTGCTGGTGGAGGAGGAAGTGGAGGCGGAAGCGGAGGGTTGGCAGGACCTGCTGTGCACCTGTGACAGCCGAGGCTTGCATACTTAAGGTGGAGTGAAGTGGAGTGGCGTGGCGTGGGGAGCGAGAGTAAAGTTAATTTTACAGTTGTGTATGTGTGTGTGTGTGTGTGCCCGGCTTGTTTTAAATTGAGGTTCGGCGCTTTTGTTTATGTTGCGGCACAAGAAACTCGCATTTTACCGCAAGTGTCAACATTTATTTCCAACTTAACACTTTGGCGTTACATTGCGCTTAATCCGACGCGCCAGAACTTGACTAATTTTGTGCAAAGTTCAGCATTAACATTACCGCAAATTAGCAAAAGTTTTCGCACAAGGAAAAAAAAGCCAACAACACACACACACACACGCGCACACACAGAGAGAGAGAGAAAGAGAAATCAAGAAAATAAAATAAAATCGCAGTTTCCAGAGGCATAAAACAAAAAGAAACGTCGAGCCGCCATTTGAGCTGCTGCTGCTGCTGTTGTCTGTTTGCTGTTGTTGTTGCTATTGTTGTTGTTGTTGCTATTGTTGTTGTTGTTGCTATTGTTGTTGTTGTTGCTGTTGGGTTGTTGTTTTGGGGTTGTCTGTATGCTCTATCTGCCTGGTTCACTGACTGCCATAAATTAACTTGTCTCTGGCAACGGCGAAAACTGGTTGCACAAGCATTTTCCTAGTTGTCGACTTGCGACTTGCCAGATTTTTGTTTAATCTGTAACTTGTTGTTCCAGCCTCGAGTTCCTCTTCCCTTCCCCCAACTGCTGTGTTGTGTCTGGCTGGCCCAAGCAACTGAGCAACTGAGTTCTTGGCATAGTTTTAATTATCTGAATCTAGGACTTTGAGTGCCAAATGCGTTTGTTTGCCAAGATATGCATTGCAATTCTCGCGGAGCGTCTCCTCAGTTTATCCAGCTGCACAGCTAACAAAATAACAAATTAACAAAAATAAGCCATAAATATAAAAGTTATTTTTGCTGATATTGAATAACTATATTATTTAATAAGTTAGCTTGTCAATACTGCATGCAAATCTTTTGAAGTTTCTCAATTTTTATCTGGCAGAGAATTTAATAATATTTAAGGCACAATTTATAACTTTTATCAATAAAATTAATATAGTTCTGCTTCATTTTTCGCCACCAAAAAAAAAAACAAAAAAAAATATATATATATATTTGACACATGTAACATTCACTTGTCAAATTTGTGGTACCTGCTTAACGACGATTGACTGAACTTGAGCTTGATATTCATATAGAACATTCAATTGTGCTGCTAGTTTAAGTTAAGATTGTTCTATAGATTATTCATTAGTAGTAGTAGTAGTAGTAGTAGTAGTAGTAGTAGTAGTAGTAGTAGTGGTAGTAGTAGTAGTAACCACTTGACAGAGACATAGTATATACTTGTCTGACATGTGACAAATATTTGTTTAGAAGCACGTCTGTTTTATTTCGTCACTCAAACCAGAATGAATCGGATTTTTTGCTTACATGCTAAAGTATAAAATTCCCTTGTATAGTTTCTCTCTCAGTAAGATCTGCACTTACACACGATTTAAAGAGATATATAGACTAAAAAATAGCAAGGAAAGAGAGGCAGCATAGAGTAGACGCATTGTGGGAATGAATTGAATACACTCAGAGCTAACAAATATCTAAAATTCTAAACTATGTTCTTCACATGTTTCTCTGCAATTAATGGCAAACAAATACAGCAAGTTTTGAAAACATTATAAAGCCGACAGAGACTAAGATATAAGATACATATACGTATATAGATAACCGAAAAACGCTTACATATTATTAGCATATAAATATCTCCGACTATTCCTTAAAATGTCAAAGTCTGAACTAATCAACACTTAATAAATTGTACAATTTCTAAGATTTAATCAATTTCTTCTGGGCTCTTTACCAACTTAACCTTAATTAAGCTTTTACAAGTTGATTAAATTTCTTAAATTAAGCACAACTTTTAGGCAATATTCATTAATAAAAAGTTGTATTTTGAGCTAACAGAGTCTTCCACTTGAATATTCATTGCGAATTGATTTGCTTATTCGATATTTATAGGCATCGAGGCATCTATCAATATTGTTCATTTATCAACTGAGGCACTTAGCAAATGTCACACTGACATTCACTTTTATGTTATTTCTAGCCGCAACTGTCCACAAAACGTCAGTCATCAGCGATAAGATGAACTTTGATTCTATATATATATATTTTTTTGTAACTGTATCTGTAGCAAAAACAATTTGCAGCAGATACCTGCTTCATGCTGTCAGTTTGTCAGTTTTTTATTTTGGTAAATGTAGCAATAATTTTCGTGATTTTGTGTTACAATTGCAGCAGTATTTTGCCTCTACTACCTATCTGTTTATCATCTGTTTACCTCAGCGCGCACAGTACTATCTGTACTATCGGGAGTACACAACCATGAGGAATGAGCACCTGATGGCAACGCGCCCATCCGCCTCCCTCAGTCTACGCTATATAGAACCCAATGAAATGTCACTAGTCCTATTCCCCCGCTCACAATGTTCAATCAATTGTATATATATTCAGTAAACGGAGTACTGGACTGAGTTCTGGTGGGGGGTGTTTGTTGGTTTTTCGGTACTGGTGTGGTGTGGTGTGGTGTGGTGGGGTAGGGTGGGTCGGTGCTGTGGTAGTCACTGCGCGTTGCTTTCAAGCGCAAAGTTTGCAACGCTTTTGACACGTTTGGCAAATATTTGAGCACGTCTAAAAGCGCGTAACGTTCGCGAGCTGCTCATATTTTGATTTTGAAGTCCAGCCGCACCAAGTGACCATCTAAAGCCCCGCTCACTAGTAAACCATCCCTCACACTTAACGCCAGCTGCTGCTGCTGCTACTGCGGCTGCGGCTGCTGCTGCACGTGGCCAGTTGCGTGTTAGCCCGTGCTTGGATCCTTGTTCTTGTTGGCTTTAATTAATTTTCGCTTCCGTTAACAATTTTTATGTGCGCATTGGCGAAGGCTCAAAGGAACGCAGGAAAAGTACAGCTCGCATGTCCTGATTTCGTGTTTATGTTTTCTTTAATTTGCCACTAATATCCACAAGTAGCATACATGTACGCAAGGATTTGTGGCACAGAATTATTGGCCGGATGCATGCGATTAGATTGCCACAGATTGCAACACACAGCCAGCAATGGCAACAACAGCATTTGGCCACAACCGATATCGTGCAACAAGTTAATTACGTTCATTTCAACTGCCTGTTCAGCTTAATATTTATTACGATTTTTGTTTTGTTTAATGCGAATATTATGCAACATTCCATGCCAGTTCGATTTGCGGCCAAAAATACATATTAAATATTTAGACGTTGAATTGGCCAAAACGTTCAGTTAAATGGCCAAGCGTCAAATAACAGCTTGAGTGTGTGTTGTGCGCTGTGGTGTTGTGCGGTGTTGTGTGTGTGTTGTGGTGTGCTCTGAGGTATAGCAAGCATAATAGTATTTATTGGTAGCTCCAAGCTGATCAACTATGGTATACTCTGTTTGCTGGAGTTGTTCAGCAATTAATTGAGACTCAGTTGCGTTATTTTGCATTATTTTTTGCTTTTTTGCTTGCTTTATAGTCTAATTAAATGGGCAACAAACACAAACCAAGTCAAGTCTTGAACTATAACTTAGTTTTAGCTATTTATTATACAATATTAAGATTATTCTTTAAGTATACTCTATGTGCTTTTTAATGGGTTTATATTGAGCTGATGAGCCATGTGATATGTGTACTTTAAATCGGATGAGGCGGGACATTTGGAATGAGACTCCAGGCCACAGGCAAGGCAAAGAAGTGATAAGAAACTATAATCTCAAAAGATTTAAGCATAAGTATTCTCAACGGGTATATTCTTCAGGCTATTAGAAATCTAAAACCGGTAAAAATCCTCAAGTTTATTAAGGAAGTAGGGTTTATGAATGAGCTGTAGTCTCAGTAGGCGGTACAATAGATCTTGTTGGTCCTGGTTCCCACTTGAATAATAATAATAAATCGAATTTGTTTGAGGGTAATTTGATTAAATATTAAGCACATTTGTCTTGATTTATTAAATAATTTATTGAACACATATTTGCATTAATTTTAAATGTTGTAAGCTATGAGTTTTTGTTTTATGTGTCATGTTTCTTATTAAATGCGGTGAATTTAAATGTATTTAATATTATTGCTCTGTTATAGATCTGTTGGACTGTTGATTGGAAGGCTATTTTGCTGCCCTTCTACGCAATCTGCTACAAAGTCAGATATTATAGATATTAACCATGGTGAGTCAAGAAATTAGCAAACCTCTTGTATGTCTCTACATTTCAGTCATGTATTTGTACCTGCAATACTCTGCATTTACCCTTCTGAAAGGCTTAGATGCCTTACATGAAGTACTCCTTCGAAAGGTGGATTCAACTTTTGTTTATTGTGGGCGTGACAGAACACTATTGATACTTTCTACTGGTTCCTTCTGCTTCAATGGTGCCATTTGCACAAAGAGTTTCCTCCAGCTTTGAGCGTGTCTTAAACAAATGAATTCATATAAAGACTAGTAAGACTAAAAACATTGTCTAATACAAACCTAATATGCACTTTATACGCTGTTCAAAATAGCATATCAAGAACTCAAAATAAATATAAGAAAAATAAATAAGAAAATGCCAGCAAATACTCGTACGTACCGAAAAAAATAAGCTAAAAGTCTTTTGAAGTTGCCAAAGTAAAAGCAACGACAACGGGCAACGATATAAAGTTGGCGCTTTTTGGCTTTGACGCACGTAGCAGCCGATTTGAAAGTTTGCCCTGTATATAAGTGTATATACATATGTATATATATAAATATATGAGTGTATGTGCCGCACAACAACAACAACAACAACAACAACACAGCAAGCTGCTGTCGCGGTTGCCTGTTCAGGCAAGCAAAAAAAAAAAAAAAAGCAGAAAGTGAAATAAGAAAACGACGACAGCAACAAAAGTCCTGCGACTTTTGTGCACTCCGTGCCGTACTCCCTGCCCAGGCTGCCTTCATTGCTGCTGCAGCGCTTTTATTAAGCTTATAAATTTTTTATTTAAGAGTTTTTGCTTTTTATTTTCATTTTTTTTTCTCTTACTTTGAACGAGTTGCAGAAGGCTTGGGGCGCAAAACCAAAAGCAAAAGCAAAAAATAAAATAAAATGAAAAATAAAAATAAAACCAAAAAACTACGACACTCATGTGACATTTATTTGAGTTTTCCCATTGAATATTGTCCGTAAATCCTGTTCCAATTTTTGTGACAGCTCCCTTTGCAACCACACACACATACAAACACACACACACACACACACACACAAACACACCTACAAATTGTTAGCAATTTAGCTCGTAAATTATCAAAGCGTTAATGCTAAAATTTTTTAAAAACTATGCGACATTTCATTAAATGCCCAGAGGGTTGCAAAAGAAAAAAACAGTTAGAAAGCTTTTGCTGAGTGTGTGCGACTATAAAATACCCTGTAGTTGCATTTGTAAGCTATTAAAATATCTTACTACTCGCAGGTTTGCACAACTTTAGAGTTTAGTTTCCTAGAATTTTAGAGCGCAAAAGTTGAGATGTGCTGCGGTCTAGATTCCAACTTCAATTGTAATTATTAACTCGATAAATTGTGGAAGAAAATTGTGAGAAACTTTTGTTAAGAATGAACTTTGATGTCTTCAGCTTCAATGCCTTTGTCTACATAGTTTGATTTCAATATAGAAAATGCCGTATACCTTCTATATATTGAGCACTACCTGCTCTACACACTTTAGTAAAAATGTTTTAACTCCCTTTTTCTAACCCACTCCCATGGATTAAAGAGTATGCATGCAAAAAAAAATGGTAAACTACACCGTTGGGGCATTATTAAAACCACTTGAGGCTCCAACAGTATTCGACATATAATTTAATAAACTACTGCAATGCGCTTTTGGTCGCTTTTGTGGCTCTATTCAATGTGTGGCGATCACAATGGACATTTTTTATGCGACTAACTAACAGCGCTATGTCGCTTTGCATATCGGCTTTCAATATAGTATGCATATATATATATATATATATATATAAAGAGAGTAAGCATAAAAAACATTTGACACTCTATAAAAAATTGTGCACATAAAATCGGTGCTGTGACATTTTTGGTTTGGCAATTGAATAGCGCAACGCTGAATATTTTACTAACTGGCCACGTTTATTTAAATAAAGTTTATTTATTTTTTACATTCTTTTGTGAGACTTGATAAATATTTATACAAGGTTTTTGTATGCCCTGCTTGTGGTAATCAATGTACTAAAATGGATTATATATTTGGGTATTATAATGCATATTTAATTTCTATATAATGTGTGTTTGCTAAGCACTAATAAAATTTGTATTTAAAGTGAAAGTAAATATAGTTGAAATATAATTATTTTGTGCATTAACGTGTAGGTTTTTCTTTGCAAATGTTTTCGATATTTTGTCATAGATATTTTCTTTAAAAAAATTACCAAAAACCACAACTATTTTATCCGAATAATTGAACAATTTGCCAATCTTCAGTCTATTGAATAAAGTTGCTCTCACAGCACTTAAGTGATCAATAGTTAGATGCCAAAATCTGCCAAGACTACAGATATCGTCTCTTTTAATGTATATAGAGCTAATTTCTAACTTTCAGCTGTAGTTGCGATCATCCAAAGGATATATTTGATATTAACATAATTTTCATTTCAAGATTTTCAATATTGAATTTTAGTTCCATCAATTTGATTGCCAAAAAGTCTGATTATTGCTCCCCAACATTAAGGCTGTCATAACAATTTATAAGTTTAATTTGCTTAAGCTTGTCTTCAATTTGTACCACGTGTCGTATGCATATTATAAGCGTAACAATTGCGCAACACGTTCAGCATATAAATTGCTTAGTTTTATCATATTTCATAAAATTTACGATAAAACGCTTTCAGGGTTTGTGTAGCCGAGGTGCGAATTGCTGCTGCTGCTGTTTTTATACTCTGGACAACTGTCCAAACAGTCGGTAGGGGCATCAAATGACCAATGCTGGATGTTGCCTAAGCATGCATGTGAATGAACATAACTGAGCCCTGCTACAAACACGCACAAATACGCATACAGAACGGTAGGGAGGGAGAGAGAGAGAGAGAGAGAGGGAGATAGTGGGACACAGATAGAGTAAGAGCAGATATGCATAAGGTATGACACCAAAGGAAATCAATTTCCATATGCAAAAAGTTTTTAGTGGACGTGCCGGACCTGGCCGAAATCGAATTTCAGCCATAAAATATTCAAATTGCGCTATATAAACGTCGCATAAACAGTTTTTTTTTTTGTTTTCTGTGTTCTTTTGTGGCATGATGCAACAGCAAAGCGTAGATATATGCGACAGACAAACATGCATGAGAGATGTTCTGAATTTCACGGGTTTTTTGAAAAGAATTTCTTTGCTGTTGTACTATATTGAAAAGTGTGGAATTTTCGAAGGGAAAATATGTATAGACGAAGTTAATATGAGGAATTGAAGTACACATAGTGTATAAGCTTATTATATTTATATATTGTAGCATAAATTTTACCGGGATAAGTTACGAATTTTGAATATTTTAAGCTCAGCAGCAGCTTTTGAAATCAAATCTATTCAAAACACTTTAGTTGCCTTTGAAAAATTAAAACAAATTTAAAAGAGTTTGTTGATAATATTTACATGTTCCTCGGCCTAAAATTGTGAGAATTATTGATCCTTGATCGCAACTTGAATGAAAGAACTGTAACTAACTTGTAACTAATAAATATATATTATATTATTCTCTTTTTATTGTATTAAATTCGGCTCTATTTAGACCTCAATTTCAAAGCCATTTTAAATACAAAATTCTGCTATCAAGTCTCTATCCTTTAATACAACTTTCAACAACATATAATCGCAGGTTGCCTGACTCAATTGATTACAAGCAAATCTACAAAACTAAAAGATTTTCAGCAGTGTTATCAATCAGGTGTAAATTCCACACTCTTCATTCTACACAATCTCATAGACTTAAGAGAAGTCAAAGTCTTTTTGGTTTTGTGGAATACAGAGCAGCTATCAACTGCCAAAGCTCCCAATGCTACCACAATCATAAGATACGAGCAGAAACACAACAGAGCACTATTGATCAATTCATAGGGGAGTAGGGAGTGCGGTGTTATTTTCGCATTTTTTTTTTTTTTTGGTGTATTCACCTTTTGCCCTTCTTACACCTAGCGCATAAATTTTTATGTTAAAACGCCAAAGCTGTAGGCGCCTGGAGTTCGGAGTTCGATCACTTAATATGTCCCGTGGCAGAAATTCAATTTGCAGCACATCCGTTGACGGGGTTTAACGGGTGCAGGGTAGGGGAGGAGGGTATGCAGAAAAAAAAAAAACTGCAAATGGTGTTGCCTTTAATGTTCAAAAAGTGCAAATGTCCTGCCGGCAGCGAGCCAAAAAACAAAGCGCAACAAAAGCGAACAAGCACAAAAAAAGTATGGTTGTTAAGCCCGCTCGGAAATAAAACGTGCGAACACACAAGCAGACACACACACACACATACAGATACACACACACACAGAGACACCCACATACAATTGAACATTTTGGTCACTTTGGTTACTTTGTTGCCTGCCATTCGCTTTTGATGTCCTGCCGAATGTGAACAGCTCAAGTTTTGACTGCAGTCCGTCGAATTGATTGAAAATTGATTTCATTATGGGGAATTTTTGGACTCATTTTTGATCACACCTCACTGCTGTAATTGTAATTGAATTCCGAAATTGTTTTTTCGACTGCTTTTCAAGTGTTTTTAGCTTGATAGAATTGTTTTGTCTGCCATATATACGAAATATTATCTGCAACTTTTTGATTACTTTGCCTCACTTGTAATTCAAATAATGCCCAGTTAAGCCGACAATCGATTATAATCGATTGATAAATCATTTTCTACATTTATTGCAAATTATTTACAACATTTTGTTGTCTTTTTCTTTTGTTGTATATGCAAATTTATTAAATATTTCTTGGATAACTTTTGGCAGACTTGGCGCTGTCCAAGAACTCTGTGGAATTAAAAAACAAAAACGGGAAGACAGTAATTCTCCCTTTTACTTCCGCTCATACTTTGCGCCCCGCTAAAATTAAGCCGCTTATGGGCTGCTGTTTGCTGCTTTTTGCTTTTCGCTACGGTTTTTTCTTTTTTCCTTTGTTGTTTTTTAATGCGTTCCGTTTCTGTTTCCGTTGGTGTGGCCCAGGACTCGAGTTACCGAGTGCTCAGCGCTGGTCGAAAATATTACGTTGTTGCCATTTCACTTAAGGCCGCTGCCCAAGTGCACTTGTGCTTGCCACAAAATGGCTGTTGTTACGTTTTCCCTTGCTTCCCTGCCTCCCTCTCACGTTTTTTGGAGCAGCATATTTAGCATAAAAGGTGTGCGAGTTGGGCAGCTGCGCCGTTGCGCCGTTGCGTTGTCTTGGTCCAATCTTCCCCCGGCTGTAACTTTTGTAACTGTGTTGATATTTTGCATCAAATTTCAAGAGAATTTGATGTTGGCAAGCATGCCACACACAACGACATTTTGAGGTGTCACTTTTTGGGTTTGAGACTTTGCCGCAAAGTGCGCTAGATACTCGAACATTTACATAATGCCCAGGCAAACCCAAAATGCAAATGACTACAAATTAAATGTGACCAGAGTGCATTAAGCGACAAGCTACAAATACAGATGTCTAGTCGAGTTTTCTGCACAGCACAAAAATGAAATTCTCCAACGAAAATGTACAATTTTTCAATTAATTTAAGACGCATTTATGAATTTTCTATTTACTTTGTTGGATAGTAGATCCCCTGGACTGACTAGAGTATTAAATAGTCACCTATTTGTAGTAATACTCAGTGAGTGATAGTTGATATAGATATAGATATAAATATAGATATAGATATAGATATAGATATAGATATAGATATAGATGTATATATAAATATAGATATAGATATAGATATAGATATAGATATAGATATAGATATAGATATAGATATAGATATAGATATA
>JBAMCO010000062.1:0-21868 GCA_037075125.1 Hirtodrosophila caputudis | reverse complement strand
ATATATATATATATATATATATATATATATACATATATATATTTGTATATATATATGTACAAATATATAAGTGTATATTTACACAAGCAGCCAATGTCATATTTGCGAAAGTGCAATAAATTTCATATGAAGTTCGTAATCGATTTTGACTTATTGAAACATTATGATTGAAAGACATTTATGAGTGTACGAAAGGTCTCTGGGGGGTCAATGCCAACAGAAACGCTGACAGCTTAGTTCGCTGATAAGGGGTAGAAGGAAAGCTGGAGGCGGTCCCACAAAACTTTGGTGTGGAAGGAGGTGGAAGGGATGTGGGGTAGGGTTGTGCGGGAAGCAAATCGCACAATCATCAGTTATTAGGGCTACCTCGGAAGTCGTAAGGAAACCAGTAAACATAACATAAAAACGCAATGCAGACATTCGCAGCGGTCGTAGTGGGTTATGAGTGGAATGCGTGTCTCTTGGGCATGGCAATAACAGACTAAGCTCACAGGATATAACTTCGTTTATACTTGCGTTTGGATTGAAACTTGGACGGAAATCGAAAGAGACTACTGACAATGTGTATGGGTGCGCTTGCTATTGGGTTTGCGTTTGTGCCAACATCAATGTCAATTGACGTCGAGCTGTGAACCCGCCAAAGAAATAGCTAACAAATCTCTCAAAACAAAACCAAACAAAAGAAAACTAAAAAGGCACGACCGAAGCTACTGGACTGGAGCGGAGCAATGAGGAGCAGAGAGCAATCGTGGGGAATCAAATTGGGCTGTAAACACGTAGATAATGTGCTCATACGATTCAATATGCGCTCACAGACCGCATCTCCCACGGACCGATTTTCTGAGCTAGCACCCATCTAGTCATACCATACCCATTCCACTCCCCACTTGATCCCCTCCCACGCATAACTGGCTTCAATTTCATGTTCTATGTTATACCTTTTGCCGTTCGACTTTTAGCCAAGTCCAACCCCTACCCCCAAAAACCAAGACCAAGACCAACCAACCCCAGTCTCAGCCTCAGCCCCAGCCCCATCCTCCAGCCCCCAGCCATGTCCTGTTAGCTAGCTCTGGTTGTATGTGTCTTTTCATTATATTCCTTGGCATCCTGTCAAGTGTGTGGTTCGTGCTTGTGTTGTTTGGCTTGGATTGCCTTAAGTTTTGTTTGCTTGTGCCATGTTTTCCTTTGCTTGTAGTTTTATTTGCGGCTCGTAAAAAATGGACACTCCAATGTTTGCTCACATTCGCTTTATTTATTTGGTTCGAGTATTTGCTGGCATCCTACTGACATTTTTATTCGCTGTCAATGAATTTAACATGTTTGTTGAATGTCGAGCATGTCAGGCAGGAAAACGCCTTGTAGAGATGTATATTGTTGTGATATCTACCATTCCAAACAAAGGTCACAAAGTGCGTTCTACATATAATTTTAAACCAAATTTGCACTGAAGGGGCAAATATTTACATATTATTTCAAAGGTGCGAGCTCTACAAGGACGAATATAAAAGGAAAACCAAAAAAAAAAAAAAAAAAAAAAACAAAAGGGAAAACAATCTAGTTTAATTTATACATTCTATTTAAAGAAATACTCATATGAACTGTACAATGGTATTTGAACTTAACGTAAATTTTTTACTATTTAAAGAATTTTAGTCAAGAGTTAATTTCATTTATGTATGACATTGAGATTTCTGGGTGTTTACATATGTAAAGTAAAGCATTGACGCTTGAGATATGTTAAAATAGGGGCAAGTTGGAATTAAAACTCATTTAGATATTTTTGCTGACTAAATGGAATAAACATCAATAAAAGCAACAACAGCCACGACACGCACTAAGCGAATCCTTTAACGCATAATTTACAAAGTGAATTTTAATTAAAAATCCTCATGCAAACCTTAGCTATTTTAATTGAAGCTTAATGACGTCACGGCACACTCTGGCCGCCAGTTCAAAAGCGATGGCATATAAACGCCAGTGGGCGGGGGAATGAGAGTGGGAATGTGGATGAGCAGGAGAGAACAGTAATTAAGCATGCCAGTAAACTTGACTTGTCTTTAAGCAAACACGTCCATGTCATGCAAAGAAGTTCATAAGAACAAGTTTACTAAACCAGAGCGATAATGCCGCAAATAATTGTGAATTGGAGTCATTGAGGATGAAAACCATTGCTAAGCGTGGGCAAATTGCAAATCTCGAATCAAATTAAATAAAGCTATATCAATGTTATTAAATATGTTATAATAGCAGATCTCAGATGTGCACACCAGTGTATTTTTCCTAAATTTGTAATGATCGGTAATTTATTATTGATGGACTGCGATAATTTAAGCATGAAGTTATGATTTGCTCAAGGAAAGATGTGAACTGGCCCTTTGTCCGATGCTTATGCAACTCAGTCAAGCGTGCAACTGATGCTTGTTGCTGTCTGAGGTTGCCGATAACGTTTTGCATCGCGTAAGCTTGAAGTCAGTTGAAGGTTAACGGTTAACACAGAGGGTGTGGGAGAGGGAGAGGGGCGCAGCCAAGTTAATGTTAGCATGGCAAATTACTTACTATTTCCCATTCGCCATTTGCCATTTCCCAATTACTGTTGCCACCCAGAATCCTGGTCACTGATGCTGAGACACTATGTGCGACAAAAATTGTGTACACATCGTAAGCTGATTAGAACACAAAATAATGCCAGCTTCGTATTTAATGAGGCTGCCAAGTTAATGGGCCTTAATGTTATGCTTTCAATTAACTAATATCAGTGTCGGACATAAAGTACGCAATACAAATCATCATCTTGGCCCACACGGAAACAACCTATCAAACGCAAATGAAACCAATGAGGCCAAAACAAAGGGGTAACAATGATGGAGCTGATGCCGCTCTACGAGTTTATTGAGCATATAGTAAACAAACCTACATACTTATCTACTTATATAAAGCTAATGTCGCTGTAAAAAATTAATTATTCGACAAACGAATAGGCAAAGCTGGTGTTGCAAACAGTGCCCGGTTATAACTGGGTTTGACAGGCGCCGCTCTTTTTGTGGGTGCCAACAGTGGCCCTGGGCTTGTGTGGGCTGTATGGCAAGCAGCTGGAGGTGGCACCCAGCAGCAGCTTCTCCTGCAGCTGCTCTTACTGTTGTTTGACCTAACAACGCAGTGCCTGTCGACTGTTTATGTGGCTGGCGGCTGCTTTGTTTAAACTTGTGTGCAAAACTTTAACAACAACAACAGAAATAACAACAATGCTAAAATGCCATCATTACCAAGCGACAAAAGTTGGTCCTTCTGCTAGTAGCAGGAGCAGCAACAGCAACAGCAGTAGTAGCAGTAGTAGCACCAGCAGCAACCGCCGCAGCCGCAGCAGCAGTAACAATGGCAGCCACCGGCGGCAATGTGAAGTACTCCTTGACTCTTCCGTGTAGGCAAATGAAGTGAACGGTTTTGCTGGTTCAGCTTGTGCTTCTGCTGCAGCGCCTTTGCTGTTGCTGCTTAACAATAAAATACATATATATATATATATATACATATATATATATAAAATATATATAACATATATAAATAAAATTGAGAAATGAAAGAACGACAAAAACTATGCACACAATGCCAACAAACAAAAGGCGCGTATCCGCACACGGTCACAGTGTCACAGCAAAGTTTCTACCCAGAGAAAGCCACGACAGTGCCGCTGACAATAGAAATGCGTTCGGAAAAGTGTTTTTTTTTTTGTTTTTTGGTGCGATGCATGAGTTTTCCATTTGATTTCCGTTAACCCCACATTTTCACACCAGTAGCACTAACTGTTGGTTTAGCACTGGCCTGCATGAAACGTATGTTTGTATACAAAAGGATTAAGTTAGGTCTGCCTTGATTCCATAGCAGTGGGCTTTCCAACCCCCACTTACTTTCTACGAGCATGTGTAGTGTGTGAATGACTTCATTTGCGTTTAGTAATGATATGGAGCTGGACTGGCTTAATGCCGCGGCAAATTCACTTTACTTGTGTACACTATGTATTTTTGGGTATTTTATGTTACACTTAGAAAATTATTTGCAAATTATCAAAATAAATTATTTAAAACTTTTGCAACATATTAAAATGAATAAGATGAATCTTATAGCAGCTAACATAATATATTAAATATCCTTATCCTTCCTATTTTGGTCAAAATCGGACCTATTATTTCCGCTGCTGTCAAAGTAGAGGTTGCATAGAGGTCACTTCAATTAACTTTGTGTGTATATAGATGTAATCAAGCATATTCGTCTGACCAATGCTTTAACTAAGTTGCGTCATGCATTGAACGAAATTTTTTTAAGTGAATTTTACGTCTATAACCAATGGAACTTTTTTCTTTATTTGATTTTAAATTTCTTTTGCGAATCGAAATACCCAAAAATAAATTGGGTTAACTTTTTGCGGTTTATGGCCTCTGCTGCCTCTTCTGATATTATGATGTAAATGGTGTTGGTTAACCAATGCTATAGTGCCGCAATATAAAATCCTATTATTGTCCTATCTGAGATGCAGTTCAATTAAATGCGAATAGTCGAAATCGACCCGATCAGTTAATTTTTTGCACATAAATCTTCATTTGGTGGCAGCAATTAAAAATTATCTTTAATTAGCACGTGCGAATGGCCGCAGGAACGAAAAGTGTAGAGCATGGCAAGGGTCTGTGGCTAGCTGGCTTCTTGAACTTTTGCACGTCTTATCGCTGCCATTTGGGAACAAATCGTGCAATGCGGCATTCGGCGTGGTACTCGGCACACCTGCCGTTTGACTTTTGAAAGGCAACCCACACACAAGCTTATAAGCGCGCACGCACACACATCCAAAAAGACAAATGTATGCATGTATGTATGTGTGCACAGGGATACATGAGGCAAGTCGCTTGCAGAAAGAAGCAAAAATGTAATTCGGATTTAATTGCCTGTTAACACGCACTCGCGCACAGCGGGCACCGGCAACAGTGGCAACAGTGGCAACAGCGGCAACAGCGGCAACGGCGGCAACAGCTCGTAAAAAGCGCACAAAAAGTGGCAGTCAGGTGGCAAAAAGGTTTAAGAGAGCAAGGACAGCGACAGCAATGAGTTAAAACAAGAGGAAACAGTTAAGCGCGGCACTCACAAAATGAACAGCTCGTAATTTAAGCAGCAAATTGTAGGATACCCATGGGCGCGCCAGGCGCTCAGTGTTGTTCAGCTTGTTTAGCTCGCCTGAGGACCACATGGTTATCGCTGCAGAAGGGGAGTGGAACGAACTTTTAAATTGTGCTGGAGTTTGATAGGAAACCTGCTAAAAATACATACCATTTTATCAGTTGTAGTGCATTGCGCACCCACGCAAACAATTTTGAAAAACTATTCGATTTTTAAATTCCCAAAAAAGACTAAATTTCTGACTTTATTTGGAAAGTAAGTAGCCGGCGCCACATTTACGTCTAAAAAGCTGAAAAGGGAGTCAGTAAAAGAAGTGCCAATGTGGGCATACAAGTAGACGGCAGATAGGTATCTTGATATGCGGCAACCGACATTCATTACGACATAAATTTGCTTAGTTGTTTGCTGGTCGGTCACCTACACATACTGGCAGAGTGAAACTGGTGAAGGCACCGGTACCGATAAGATAACCCGACATTCACATCCAAACTGACTACGACAATCTCAAGGCGTTCCCACTGGGTGTTGCTCATGGTTCTGGAGTTCGTTGCCGCTGATGCCATTCCAGCACATATAATGCAAAGTGTTGCATATTCCTTGGAGCTGCCCAACTGAACAACTTACATTTGATACTGCCGTCTGTACATGCATACCCGACCCGACCCGACCCGGACACACATGTATTCGTAAATGTAGATACCTTCTTACCAAAGTATTCCATCCAAACGACACATCGTTTACTTGAGCGCTCAACTACCGCTTACTACATTGTCTGTTTGCATGCAAATAAATTAAAGCCACGTATGTTGGTGTAGACACGCGCTTTTCTACCGTTACCTACTACTCCAAACCGAACAGGAGTTCGCCTATCAAGCGCTCCCACCCATGAACACATTCTCAGCAGTTTAGCTACCATCTGCACAACTGCAATGTGATACTTACGATACAAGCGTGTGTGCAATTTAATAACTTAATAAATGCATTATTCGAGTATGTACACATACACATACATATACGTATACATACATATATGTATATGTATATGTATGCATGATATATAAGTGCTGTGTGCTTGTAGGCAAGAAAATATGAGAGCGGCAAGCCACAGAAATATAAATACTTAAAGTACACATACACTCTTATGGGGATTTATAGAATTGCTAAGCCTTCACAGCCTGGACAATGTACTGTGGTGGATACTTAGTTGTTATCATCACATATAATACCTCTGACCACTTTGAAGTATGAAAAACTCTTAGAACTAATGGCTTACAACGGATATTTGTATTTGAACTCCCTATGATTAGTTAATTTTGCATTTAGAATATTAAATAAATGGCATCAACTACAAGTAGCATTAGCCACTCGTGGCTTAGGAACAGCGTCATTGTATTAGCTGGCCTTTGTGAACTCCGTATCCATTTAAAAAATGGTTAGAGGGGGGAATTAGGAAATACAAAGGTATGTAACAGTGAGTGCCATCTGCCATGTATATGTACGTGTGGTTCTGATTTGCGTACGGGGTATACTGCAGTGGTGTATGCTCGACTAGAGAAGTCGAACTTGTTGATTCATGTAAAAGTTTAGTCAATAAGACTTGTTAAAATAGTAAATAAGCTGTGTCGTCAAACACAACGCCAGTTTCCAGTTTCCAACCACGTTTAACTACTCACTGCCACTTGGCAATCAATATTCGCAGCAGCCAGCAGCCCAGTAAAGTGCATTTAATTACAGTGATTAACATCAATCACTTGATGAGCACGAAAAGTCTTTGAACATATAATATTTCAGCAAAGATACTCCAGATACCATCATTTGATTGTTTCTAGACCTCAACATCGCAGAAATCAATTATTTTCTCTTTATATCGAGCCTAATATTGAATATGTTTATTTATTAAATATGCACTATTATCTGTTTACGTGGTATAAAAAACTGAATGCTTGATGCCTGCCATCATCTTCGGCTAGGCTGGCACCGTAACCAAGGCAGAGACGGGAAATATAAATTTGATTGGCGGCAGCGTGGCACTTCTGAAGGTTGACAACATAAAACAGTTTTGCGTAATTGCCCACTCAAATGTCAGTTAAGACTGTGGTAGTACCCATACTTAGGTATGTGTGCTATAGACACACAGAAATACTTGTATTTCGCCTACATCATATTTCGGTTGACTTGCCGGAGTGTATGTGTAGCACCAATAACAACAACAATGGCGTGGGTATTTTGTAAACAAATGAAACAATTAATTTGATTCCATGTTCCAGCCAAATCCTATTAACTGCAGTGGTGTGTCGCAGTCACTTTCATGCATACTTAATTTGTCAGTTTGGTGCAAGTTTACAGTCATTCCCATACTAGAGCTAACGTAACTAACTGTTGCGCCAAGAACCATAGAGAGTCGCACAGAGCCGTACATGGATGGTGGTGAAAACTTCTCTCATGACAATGGTTGTTAACTGCCCGGCTACTTAAAAAATTTATGGCGGTTGGCATGTGGTGCTATGAGGTGTTTTCATTTAAATTTTAAGACAGGCGCCACTTATAGTTGAGTTATGCGTTGAAATTTTAACTACCTGATATCCATATATGTACATGCATAGGTCGCACCACCCTTACCTCCGTATACAGCCTGGAAAGAGCAGCAGCGCCAACCACAGTCCCAGCTCCCAGTTCGACCCTATCACCATGAAGAACCACTAAACATCACAGTGAAAGTTTTCATAGCTCTTAAAACTCTGCATGGCTAGGGTGTGTTGGTTAGGTAATTAGAAAATTTTATGTGATTACTACTTGCTTGTTTAACATTTTAGGCAACATACTCAAACATACACACACGTACACAAACACACACACACACACGCACACACAAACACACACAGCCACCCACACACACAAAATTGGCCAATTCGATGTGGAGAAAAAAGGAACAACATGCAACTGCGCCAATGATGCAAAGTAAAGTACAAAAGCGGCTTTTAGAATATTAATGGAATACTAAATACATATAACGTGCAAAGTGCCCTACACACAAGTTTCCACATTTATGAATACATGTGTAAACGTACGAGGCGAGCTTAAAAACTTGGGAAAGTAAGAAAACTTCATTTTAGTCGACGATGGTATTTGCTTTAAATTAAAAGCTAATTAAATAATTAATAATAAATAATAGATGTAAAAATACTTAATTATCAAATACAACCCGTTCGAAAAGACAATACTGTACTCCGGCATTCATCTTAGTTCTGGTAATTTATGGAGCTATCCTCGTTGGTACTTGGTCGCAAATCGTAATTACATAGTTACTTATGATTTCGTAATACGTGTCTTCGCACTCCATGCAAAACTGCATTCAGTAACAGTGGCACATTGTGTGGGTTAAGGAAATTAAAAAGCTTGCTAATCTACGAAAAGTGAGAAACGCCGAAATGCAAGTGGGTTTGGAAGTGGTGCATTCGTATAATATCTCAATGTCACATGCGAATTAAGGCGTAAATGTGTTTTAAGTCTTAATAAAATAGGGCCATGCAGGCAGGAACTTTTGACAATTCAGATGCATTTGTAGAGCTTTTTGAAGCAGACAACAAGTTGACTTTGACTCGAATTATATCAAAGATTCTATACTTTTGGCTCAAAAAATAACTCAATTTGCGTTCCCGAACTGGGTCTGAACCGAACCGAGCCAGACCACCAACGAATGTCGTTGACGTTGTGATTGTGTTTGCCTTCGGATCCTCGTCGGCAACTCCCACAAATAATTTTTCGCACGACGACCACGACGCGCTACTGAGCATAGAGTGTTCTACGTCCTGTGCCCTGAACTCTGCGTCCTGCGGCCTGTCCTCGTCGTTCCCGGTCTCGCTTAGACGCACCCACAAAGCACTTCAAATGCCATTGAATTCAATTGAAGTGGTGCTAGAAGGCGTTAACCAACGAACGCTCGGCTTGAGTCAGAGCCTCGGTGCTTGGAGCTGTTTTGAGTGTATTGCTGTAAAAAGTGCGCAAAATCCTTGTCGTCGAATAAAAAAAGTGTCCGTTCAGCCAATTGCAGGAGACAGCAACAAGAAATTGGATTCCTTTGTTCATTTGTTTTCTAATTTATATACTTTTTTATTTTATTTCTTTGTTTTTAGGCATTTATTTTTATATATAAATGTATATTGTTGATATGGCTTCCATATATGTATATAAACTTATCGTGCAAAAAAAAATTCTATTTTATTAACAAAAAATAGTACATACACCATTTTACCATTCTCGTACATTTTCATTTAAAAGCATTTTTGTTTAAAATGTTCTATGTAATGGCATTCATATGTATATATAGTGTATAGTATATTTATAGTATATATTTAACGGCAATATTTCAACATCCTATCCATACTCATATTCCTCATAAATAGCTCATATAATTCATTGGATGATATTTCATTGTCTTCGTATTGTGATTAATATTAGTTTTGCGTTAGTTTTGCTAGCATATGAACTATTCCTACAGAGTTATTTTATATGCTTCTATTTGAGATTATGCCTATTGCTATATATTTGTATTATATACATAAGCTTTTTTATACTTAAAATATTACGTTCACATATAAGTTTGCTTACTAACGCATTAATGTACATACATTGGTATGTGTGCCAATGGTTGTATTGCACATCGACTAAATTCATGGACAACCCCAATATAATGAAAAGTATTGAATGAGAACAACTTATAGCCAATTAATTAGATGGGAACATCATTGCTTGAAATATACAGACCTATTATTACTAACGAACATGGAAACTAGGGATATGAAATCTGTCAGACACTCCT
The DNA here is from genome assembly GCA_037075125.1 of Hirtodrosophila caputudis. NCBI lineage: Eukaryota > Metazoa > Arthropoda > Insecta > Diptera > Drosophilidae > Hirtodrosophila > Hirtodrosophila caputudis. The sequence goes on along the minus strand of JBAMCO010000062.1, from coordinate 11,889 downwards.
CGATGCACCTGGGATTAATTTCCTATAATATTCTTATGCGATGGGAATCAGCTTAATTGAACTGCTTTTATGAAATGTGTGGGTTCACATTTTGCAAAGGAAACTCTTTAATTCTGGTCCTGTTTGTCGAAAGGCGGCACCTTCCGAATTGATAATTGTTTTCTGATGGTACTTGCATCAAAAAATTCTCATTGTGCCTAAAAATGTAATCTTCACAATTATGTATATAATTTTATATAATTGTATTACTTATTTGTAGATTTTTATATATTGCAGCTCTTCACGCATATACGCAACGTGCAAGTATCTAAGAAGCTCTTGATTTTGTTCTCGAGTTCTGTATTTATTCATACATTTGTATATATTTGATGAATAAAAATTATCAGTATCATAGGCTAGGCTACACTTCCTTAGTCGAAAACTAATTGGTTTTGTAATTTTTTTTTTGTAGACGTAGATGTATGTAGATATTACAGTTACCTTCTGCTAATCATAGTGTGACTGAAATATCTGATATGATCTCCTGCACATGTTAGAAAGTCCACCTAGATATGCCTATAATGTTTAATTTACCCTCAATATCGGGAATTGATGTCGAATATGAAGTCAAACATAACATAATTTGCACACTTTTGATTTAAACTCCGTGCTTCTCATCTTATTTTGTGTTTGTAATATCTATTATACCGAACAATTACTTTGTCATTATGTTCGGATCAAGAAGATTATCTTTTTTAATTAATTTTAGAAATCTGCAATGGGCAATGGCTCATTTGAATTTTTTCTCTACTACACACCTTTATTGCACAGCATATTGACATGAGAATCCGATAGAGATATGTGCTACATTAAATTTTCAACAGACAGTGTTCTATATTCATTTATATATGTAAATACTCAATACTATATGCAGTATAATTGCAATAGCAATTATTGATATAAGTATATACGCTCTATTATGTGTATTAATATTCATTAAGTGTATTTTGGGATATACCTACATACGTACAATTTACATATTCGCTAGTATATTTATGAACATAACTTAAATGATTTTTATAGGCCTCTCTGTAAATATTAATAACAAATCAATGTCGTGTAATCGTCGTTGTATTTGTATATGCATAATGTAAACTATTTGTCGCAAACTATATTTCTGTTAATTTGCTTGGAAAGTGCCTTCTCCATGCATCTAATATCTATATATCATGTGTTTATACAAGTATATATTTATATATATATATATATGTATAACTAGACTGTATGTACAATTTGAGTAGTAAGTTATGAATATGTATTTTACATTATACAAACCATGTGTACATGTAAACACACATTATCATACATTTGTAATATCTGTGTAGCATAAATATATAATATATATGTATGCTGCACAGATATTATATTATATATATATGTATATATTTACTGTTTTTTTTTTGTTTTTTATAATAGCTGTTATAATAATATTTGCATATCGGTATGTTCATGGCTACATAAATGGTTATTCAAAACGTATGTTTATATATACTGCATATGTTGTAGCGGATTTACAATAATTTTGATTTATCGGGACATTGACTTTATCTTACTCTACCGAGTCCATAGAGACCTTAACTTATCATCTGCAAACTGTGGAATCATCACCGGCGCATATTGAATGTGGGGCCGCCAAAAAGAGTTTACCGTTAAAGCACGCACACAACTGAAAGACTCGATGCATGTGATCTCGAGTCTGTGCAGATCCCAGTATTGGTGGCTGTGCTGTGCGCAAATTGGGCATTAGAATTTTTGATGACTCCAAACGAATCTGTTTTATGGTTTTCATATCAAAAATGGGAGAAAGGGAAGTTTTGTTGGATTCATATAAGGATGGTATATTTCGATATTTAGGGTAAATTTATGTAGAGTGCGGAGACAGTTTCAATATATGTATATGGCTTCGAGATACTTACACTGCCATCGAGTGCCCGCAACTTAACATCCTCCAGTGCTAGCAACTCAATGCCGCCGGCTCGAGACAGAAAGTTTATATCCTTAGCTGCCATTACCTCTAACTGACGTGTAGGAGACTCTAGCCTGAAAATAAACCCAATACATTTAAAAAATAGAACTGGATCAAATAACTCGCGTGCAATTAACGCAAACTTAAACTCACTGATTAATTTTTTTTTTTAATTTGAAACATTTAGAAAGTTAATCGTATGTACCCAAGCTGCGACTATGGGAATTCACAAATCTTCTGCTCTTATATCAATATTCATGGCGAATTTCATTAAACAATAGCTATAATTTTAATTATGTTTGGCAGACCAAACTGTTTGTGTTTTGTAAGCCTTTTAAAATATAGAAAACGTATATCCTTTACAATAGAATGTCCATAATCATTTGGTGCACACTTTTTTAATGAAGATCAAACACATCGCTTTAATGGAGTTTTTGATACTGTATGTAATATATATTCAAAACTCATCTGTCATATGCTATCCATACATCAACAGACAATTTGTTAATTTTCATAAAATAACAAAACCTACCATCAGCAAATTTGTCAATGTAAACGTTATTACAAAAATCGCGGTGCTATTAATGGTGCTAACGCACAACAAAAATGGACATATACAAATATACCGGTACAACCTCAAACCCCCAAATTCGCCACACACACAAACAGGCTGACAATACGTCCGGTCATTGAGCAAGCTGAGTTATCATCACAATGTTTCGATGTACTCGTAGAGCCCACGATTTCCGAGCTAAAAAAAATCTCTGGCAAAAGCCCTTTTCAATTTACTCGCCGCAACTGATGCCGATTTCAATGATGATGACGATCCCCACATACATGTGTGTGTTTATATGTGTACAAATATCTACATATGTATGTAGGCATGCATGTTAATACGTGCAAATATTTTTACTCTCCAACAAGCTACATTCCAACACCTCACGAGAGGCAGCGTTTTGTGTTCGAGGTTCTTGTTGTTGTTGTTGTCGCTGTTGCTGCTGATGCTGATGCTGGCGCTGTTGTTTTTGTCGCAAAGGTGATGGTGACATACGTTGACATACACAGTTGAGCAGTAGCGAGTAGGTGAGTGTTTGTTTTTAATTTTTTATTTCTGAGATTTTCCGTGCCCATGCTCGACTAATGTGTTTGGTGTGCATACATGCATATGTGCGATAGGTGTGATATAAATTCCACAAAATTTATTACTCCTGTTGAATTTCAACACTGCGAACAATTTGGCTGTGGCATTCACGTTCGGTTTTATATATCATTGACTTTAATTGGGCTTGTCCGCATAACAAGCTAACTTAAAATCGATTACATGTGTATGTATGTGTATATATCATACATACATACGTACATACCAGCGACTTTGGCTGACTCTGTATCATGCGATGGCTCATAAGTATAATGTGATTTTGGGATTAAAGACGGTCATATTGATAAGTTGGCTATTGAATTTGTTGGTAGGTCCTTTAAATATCTGGTAAAGCCATTACTGATCCGTTACCGTAACAAAGTTGAACTATATCTAAGTGATTCCATCGCCACCTCCACACTCAACACTTACCTAAGCTCTCGACCAGGCTCGGCACGCACATGCGGCGTTTGTATAGATTGCCGGAAGACGGCTCCACCCTCGCCCTCGATACGTAACGCGTGCGCGCCGATTGTGACTTCATTTCGATTTACGGAAAATAAATTTCGCCCGTTTGTATCGTTGATGCGAAATCCCGCTGTCAGACATTCGAACTTATCATGTCCCAAGAATAACTGATTCTCGAGAACACCATTTTGGTCACGTGTATTGATTGTAAAATTACGTGATGATTCTGTTGATGATGGCGACCGAGACCATAGAAAGAGAAAAACAAAATGATACAGAAATAAAAAATTAGTTGTGATGTTTGATTCATTAAGATCATATAGACATTAATTTTTTAGGTGCCTTTAAAACTGTTCTAGATTGATCTTTATATTTTTAGAATTATATCAATAAATGCAATTAACTATTGTGATTTTGTGAATTATAAATAGCATGCCTTGATTCGACCGATATTGTTATGTACCTATATTATGTGTTACAAGAGAAGTATCTATGTTAAATTTCAGATAGCAGAAACTGAGAGAAAAAACTGAGTAGACAAAGGAATAGACGTACATAGTTATGCCGATTTCACTGTATACTTTATGACATCGGTCAACTTTTTACCTTTTATCTGTTAAACATTTTGTTCAAACTTATCATACTCGTTTACAAAGGATTGTATTAAAAAACTGCTATTCATTCCCTAGCAATAGTAATACGTGAGCTAAAAAATTTGTTTATTTAATTGCGCCATCAACAGGCAAATTCATTGAAAACATCATTTCAGATTATTCTGTTTCAGATAGGTCTGCTTTATGTCGTACATTAAAATATAAGTTGACGTTCAACTTAAGCACGCCTCATACAAATCCCTTTGAGGTGGGTTTTAATGCCATTTGCTTTTTGGCACATAACAAGCACTACAAGTATGAGTGTATCTCTACTCCTCAGCTCTCATCTGTCTTCTTTGGCTTGACAAAGAATTCACATTGTTAACATATCTGAAATTGTCCATCTTGCTCCTGTTTAGCGCAGCAGTAGTACAGTTGCGATCTCATTTGATAAGTTTTTCCACCCACTTACCAGAACACCTTTATGTATAATATTTTCGAACCAACTCAAGGCAGCTAAATAAATACGCGTGCATAGCAATCGCCTTGGCTTTTTGTATCCTTTTGCCATGTGCCTATCTCTGCATCACTTGATTTATGGTTCGGGTGACAATGGCACACATTTGTCGTACAATCTCAACTTTGGCGAGCAGAGATTGAATTTTAAAAAATAGCGTTAAATTATGAATTCACAACTTATTCTACCCACAAGGTTTTACTGTTTGTAGTTACCTGCAAAGAAGGGCATAGAAAAGAGCACACTTACCTTTCAACAATTGACTGCATATTTAATAATTGTGCTTTATCTATTCTATTTATTTTAACCTATAGTTGTGCTTCCATTCTCAACTTCCTTACAGCTATACCTACCTCGTATATTATGCTATACTATACTATACTATACTATAGTAAGTCGCTTTATTAAGAATAAATAACGTATTGACGCCGAATTTTAAATGTTTATACTGTTGATTTATTTTTTTGTTAATTGGATATATGTCAATTATCCATTTTAAAACTGTATTTCTAGAAAGCCTTACCTATTGTTATTGGCTGTCCATGTCTAGATCGAATTGTGGACGCGCGCAACATGTCCATGACTACCGCTTGGCCAGAGAGTTGGATGCCCCCGGGTACAATTTTAAGTAGACCCATTCCATCCTGAAATGATCAAATGACATAGCTATCGGGCGGTAAATATAGTAGTGTGTTAATGCTTACCAGTGAAAATTCCATCACCTGGAGTATCCACAATGTTAGCACGAGGTTCGTAATAATTAATAGCATCAACAGCAATAACAACGTGTATAAGCACTTTTTACGCCAGCCGATTAGACCTAGATATATCTCAATTCCATCGACAATTCCACCCGAACTTTTATGCCTGTTGTTGGCAGCCACAGTGGAGCATTTGCTGCCGATCATAGCACCTCTGTTGCCCCTGTCGGCACTGGCCTTTGGCTTAGTGATTATGGTGGCTGTTCTGGCGGCTGTCCTAGTGGCTGTAATAACACTTCCACTTGCACCGCTACCAACACCACGTCCAGTACCAGCAGCACCGCTACTGCCAGCGCCTCCGCTCGCGGCATTGGAGCTACGCGCCAAAAGGCTAGTTTGATTGGTTTTACCTGTACGCATCTGTTTGGGTGTTGCTCCCTGTTTATGTTTCGGGTGCTTTCCCGATACTGCTGGCATTGGCGTTGTAGGTGCTCTACAAATTGCTCCTTCTACGCTGCCACCAGCTTTCATGGCTATCAATTGGTTTTTTTATTTTTCAAATGATAATTTTTACAACTCTAATAATTTAACGATCTGCTTTTGGTGTATATATAGTTATAGTTATGTATGTGAGCTTTGCGATATCCATAACTGGAATGTAGTTCATGTCAGATCAAGTGCATATTCAAATTTATTCTCGCATTCTGTATATACAAGTTATTTCAGTTATGTGGCATTACTTATAAAATATTATTATTATTATCCTTAGTAGCTCGTATCGTTGTTGCTGTTGAAGTTCATTGTTTAATTAATTGCAAGATGTTAATTAGTACCTAGAAAAAAATCATGTCAATTAGTTACTTGTTTTTAACTTAAATTTAATCAACCTAACTAATTATACTCGTTCTTGTTTAAGAGACTTTGCCTATGGATTCTTTTTATTTATTTTAGAGAAAATAAACCAGTGTTGCTCATCCTGATTTTGAAAAGCCTCTGGGTTTTTAGCTTTTAATGTTCCGTTTAAAAAACTTGGAATAATAACTCTTAATCTATAACTATGGGTTACTTATTAAAAGCATTTAATTAAAGTTAAACCCATATGTGATGTTAAGCTTATCATTTAATGAAACCGTTTTATATAAATTTTACCGTAAAGTCAATATCTCTCATACTATAAAAAAAAAAATAAATAATATTCCCCTTATCTTATATACATATATATATTTATCTGTAATAAATGCTCTTACTTATTCTCTGCTGATACTTATTACTGTAAATAACATTCTTGAAACTAATTTATGATTTGTAATGACTTGACTTTGCTCTGTCTTCGATTCGATTTGATCTTTCTATGTCCCTTTGTTTGTCTCTTCGTCTCCCCATCAGTATGTTTGTTTTAGAAATTTGTTAGGGCGTGCTAATGCAATTCTTTCTCTGTCTGCACAGAACCTAAGTGGCCCACCGATAGACTGACGAACAGCGAAAAATTCTGCCACTCTTCTCTTCTCTTCTCTTTTGTTTTTGTTGCTGTTTCACTTAGTTGCATCTGCTGATGGCGATGGTGACTTCACACGTGTGATTGTTAAATTATGCATACTGCATATGTAAATGTGTATACATATTTACGTGCACATACCCAATACACACGAGTATGTACACACATGTGTGGATATGTGGGTTATGCATGAGCGCCGCTGTCGTCATCATTGCGATGCACTACTGAGCAAGTCGGTAAGTTGTAAGCAATTCTGTGCATTCATTAAGTTGTCCCGTCAAAAAAACATAATAAATAATATGAAATATCATAAATAATAAAATTACAAGTGCCCATATATAACATTAATAAGTAATTGACCAGTATCAAGGAAATCATTTTTAACCTTTCACCTGCAAAATGCTAAATAAGTTAAGACCAAGCAAGCAGTCTAAGCACACGTGGGTGCAATAACGGTCATGAACGACCAGTTCAATTAATATACAATAAAAGAGCATATATGTATATTTGTTCACTGCCAAAAATATATACTCTTGCACACAAATTGAGTAAAGTTTCTGCATATTGCTAATACATATATATATATGTATATATATATGTATATACATATATGTGTCGCAATACCTCAACAAATACCTAAATTATGGAACCAAAAGTGTTTCTTTAAAGCGCTATATTTCTTATGATAAAATATGAATACCCTCTTCAAGGGTATAATGGACTCGAAGTGAGAAAATTCTAAATTTAGAAAATGTAAAAAAATAGAAAATATCTAAATTTTCGTGCCGTGTTCAAGGCCATCCCGAGAATAGCGTCGACATTGAAATACATTTTTCGACCGCACTATAAAGATTTGGAATTTAATGTGTAGATACTCTCGTTTCAGAAACTTATTTTAATTTATTTCGAGAGTGCATCCCGCTCTGATGCTATTTATTATTTTAGTCGAAATGTGTGAAGGATGCTATCTACACAGAACTTCTGTACTACCTTTACTAGATTTAAATTTTTGGATAAGTACGATGTGTATGTAACTAGCTGTGAGTACCTCCATTGCTGTGGATGAAACAAATATTTTGTTGTTGCTGAATCCGTGGTCGTTAATACTATAGCACTTGTTCTTTTCAGTTTTTGTTTATTTGAAGCTATTAAGCAGCTCAAAAACCTAAATGTTTATAGAACTTTAAGTATATTTAACTGAAAGAAATAATGATATGAACAGAGAAGACTTGTAAGCAATGAAAATATTGTTTATCGAAATTAAAATTGCTTTTAAGATTTTTCACACCTGACTATAACATAATCAACAAATACTTAACTTGCTCATGTATTAGCCACACAATTTGCAGTGTTCACTGCATCCATTTCAAAAAATGAAAAAGGCTGCAAGATCTTGTAACAGGAGAAATGAGGCATATATCATATATGTATATTCTTGATAAGTATGAATAGTTGAGTTGACTGATGTCTGTTTGTAGACTGCAAGAGTTTACGGCATCCTATTCTATAGATTTCTGTGTCAAGTTTATTTCAAAATCTTGGCACTCCCGACGGAACACAAATCAATATCTGATTTACAATGGGGAAACACAACCAAAAATATTTTTAAGTCAACTCTAAATGAGGGTGAATGCGAAGTTTTGAAACCATTTCAAATGAAGACAATAATGTGTTTTGGTGAAGTAACTTCATCGTGTAAAACCGCATTTTGTTGCAAGAAGGATAATATTGGAATTGCAAAGGGATTGAAGGAAAACGTTTTATTATTCTACATACACAAGTACAGATGCATAATCTTAAAAAAAAACTCACAATAGTCAGGCCGGCGTAATAGCAGCTGGGGAACGTGCTCTCTAAGCGATACTAGCGAAACCAGAACTTGAATGCAAATACCCAGCGAGTTGATTTAGTATCTGCAGACAGCCGGTTATTACACGCACTCAAATGGCGGGACGAAAGGTTCACTGGGCGGAAATAAGGACAGCAACTATTAGTTGCAGTGGCTGAAGTCGTCGGAGTTGTTGTAGTAGACGACTCGGGCTAGCACGTACACCCAGTTTTAGTTAAGTTAGAGATATACTACTCGTAGTTGCCGCTTAGTTAATGTTGCACGTCCGCATTGTTGGTGTTGTTGTCACACGTTTTTATTGCCACATATGCAACACATGCTGCAAGTTTTTCGGCTGCATTGGCCATCAGTGGTATGTACGTACTATTTGCTTGGGATAGTCACAGAAAATTACTGTACAACCTACAAACATTCGCACATATGTATATATATATACATAGATGTGCATATGTGTGTAGGTATGTGTGCAGAACATGGGTCACTACAAGGCCATGTATACTGCAGAGCGCGGGTAATGCCGACCACTTAGACACACTAGAATTAAGAAAATGTAATAAGAAATGCCAAATTTGTAAATTACTTTGCCTATGAAGAGCTTATCGCTAATATCACAATATATATAACTTAAAAAAATAAGAGAAAATAATACATATACCGCTACGTAAGTGTGGGTACAGCATATGAATAAGGTGCATATTAACATTCTGTTTTGGCTTTGGTTTTGTAGAGTGTTTGTGTGCGTAGATATGTGTGTGCACACTTTGGGAAACGGAAGCTTATATGAAGTTGTTCAAGAGTCCCTGACATTGGGTAATTTTAGGCGAGGTGGGCTTATTTCAAGCAGTAACTAGATGGAAAACACGCTTAGTGAGACTAAATAGTAGACGGCAACCCAAAGGCTAGCGGGTATGCAGGCAGGCAGACACTTGGCCATTTATTCGTAAATGGAAAGTATTGCATTGTCCTGCTATTAAGTTATCAACAACTGCAAAACAGCAAACACACATGTTCGAAGGAGTTTATGAGGGTCGAGCACGTATTAGTTGTGGTGTCCATATTGTCGGTACGCACGGTCCCTGTCTCTTGACTACGGTTCATATTCATATGTTTTTTGGAGTTCTTGATTACCCTTTTTAAAGGTGTTGGAGTTGCTTAATTGTATATACCCTAAATATTTTAAGAGCGGTCTTCAGCCAATTGTTGTCAACAAACATTTTTATTCAAATCACGCGTAAGACCGATAAACCCAAGCATATAAGTTTTTGCAATGAATCAGACCAACTTTTTCTTTAAATAATAAGAGTGGCCCCTGTTCATGATCAGGTAAAAACAAAAACTAATTAAAGTGTAGTGTATAAATCTTAATTAATTTGTTCTAGGTATAGCCGGGAAAATTTGTCTTTTATATTGATTTTAAATTTATACATTTAATATAAATTTATAAATATGTATATCTGTATACTTGGAAAATACTATATATATCGCTTAGTTGACAAAGTAAAACACTTACCGTTGTATACAGTTAGTGTAAAGTGCCGGCAAAATGACTAGGAGTTTTCATAAGATGCTTATTAACGCGAATTTATTATTGAATTTATTTAATTGATAATTTTCTACAAATTGAGATATAAATTGATCAGCCCGATATGAATATTATGAGATATTTATGCAGTTACAAAAACACTATCAAATGCACTAAGTAAACAACAACCGAATAATTAAAATGGTCACTTCTCAATTGAAAAAATCGTTTGGACCACTGTTTATATACGCTTATATAGAAAACATTCGCGGGAATAAAAAAATCTTCACCAGACAGCTACAACAACATATAAAAAAAAATAAAATGATCCGATTTCGGCAGATACGAATATAGTCAAATTAACAGTTATTTGACTATGCTCTAGCTGTACCACCGCTCCCGTGTTCTGAAGTCGTCAACGTTCGCAAAACAACTGACAGCGCCTTGGCTTCAATGAAATATCAACACTTTTGTAGCTGCGGCGGCAACAGCCAGTGGAAATCGGCATTGGCGGCTGCAAGGTATTTTTGCCTCGTATCCAGTCGTACTTTGTCGTGACAACAAAGCTTTTGCCGAATGCCGCCCAAAGTTTCACTCAAGCATAGGTCGGGTCGGTCGAATATAAGCTCGTGGCAGTAGCTCCATTAGCACTCGGCACAGTCATCGCAGTTTTGTTTACCTTTTGACATATTCAACACGTGGTTGTTCCGATGCTATAAGTTAATGTTTGTTTTCCTTAGCCACAAGAAGTTAGTAAATATTACTTGGCAATTACTCGGATTGAATGTGTGAACTTGCATAATAATAATTCAGTTCATCTATTCTATTTTATTATTTCATTTTAAATTCATTTGTAAGAAAATTGATCAAGTATATTTGCTGTAAAAGGTGTAAAAAATATGGTGAAAAAAAACAGAACTGAGAAACGATGAAGTCTCAGTTAGAATTTACAGAAAGAAATAGAATATGCTCTTAATTTTCATTTCTCTTAAATGAATGAAGTTATAAAAATGTTTATATGTTAGTATGTACTCGTATAATACGGAAGCTGTGCTATCCGACATCAAAAAGTATATACATATATTTTATCGATCAGTATGAACAGCTGGTTGGCATTATTTATCTGTCCAATCGTCACATATTAGATATAAAACTTACATTTCTTTGGTACTACTATTGTTTGATCATGAAAAATTAAAAAAACATTCAATATATCGGCTTAACAGAAAGATAAATCCTACGAAAGCAACATAATAATAAGCATAAAAATATGTATGTTTTGACGAAGTTATTCTACAAATAACTTCGATGAAGCTACTCAGTCGTGTTATTATTGTTATTTATTCTCGTGTCACACGATTTGTCGCATTACTCCTCCGAAACGGCTTGACCGATTCTCATGGAATTTTCTGAGCGTTTTGAGTATGTCTGGAATTTGGTCGTAAACTATTTTTCATCCAATGTTTCATTCAATATTAGCGGTAGTCCACCCCTAAACAGTGGTATATATATATATATTTTCTTTTTTTATTTATAAAGGTGTATGGGATATACTGCTTATCCCTTCACGACCTTATTATCAATTTTCAGTCCATATAGGC
>JBAMCO010000061.1:0-13545 GCA_037075125.1 Hirtodrosophila caputudis | reverse complement strand
TTAATACGCGTGATCAATGTAAATGATTGTCCACCTGTGTTTAAAGATAGAGATCTGAATGTTACTCTGTCTTTGCCAACATTTGAAAATGTATTTGTTACTCGTATTGCTGCTTCCGATGCTGATAATGATATAATTCGTTATGATATTGTTGATGGAAATAATCAAGAATGCTTTCAAATACATCCACTAACAGGCGTATTGACAACAAGGTATTTTCATGATTTTTAAATAAAGATAATTGTTAATTACCCAAGGATGCACAATTTATTATTAACAAAACTAATAATTGATTAATTTTTTTCCCCCTTTTAGAAACTATGAATTTTTAAATAATGAATATGTATTGCACGTACGAGCCTCGGATGGATTATATTCCACCATTCTGCTTGTTAATATCAAAATTGAGTCAATAGTTAATACAAATTTTGTTTTTCAAAAGAAAATATACGAGTTTACAGCCGTCGAAAATACAACAAAAGTGGCGACAATTGGATTGATAAATATCATTGGAAACACTTTAAATGAAAATGTTGAATACAGAATACTTAATCCAACAGATATGTTTACAATTGGCATTACATCTGGAGCCATTAAAACAACTGGAATAATGTTTGATCGTGAAGTTCAAGATATGTATAAGCTCTTTGTCGAAGCAAAATCATCTATGTTTTACAGAGATAATGCCAGTGTGCGCAGAGCTATCACTGCCGTATATATATCAATATTGGACATAAACGATAATTGTCCCATATTTGTCAACATGCCATATTACGCTTCGGTATCGGTTGGTTATACGAAGGGTACAGTTATAATGCAGGTCAAAGCAATTGATTTGGACAGCGCTGAAAATGGAGAAGTTCGCTATGAATTGAAAAAGGGCAACGGTGAACTTTTTAAGATAGACAGAAAGACTGGCGAATTATCAATAAAACAAAGCATTGAAGGGCATAACCGCAAATATGATCTGACAGTTGCAGCATATGATGGTGCTGTTGTTTCATGCTGTACAGAAGTCCCCGTTCAAATAAAGGTATATTTGCAAGATTGCTATTGTGAAAAAGAAAACAATAATATTTGTGTTAACTTTATTTTTTAGGTGATCGATCGATCTATGCCTGTATTTGAAAAACAATTTTATTCGGTTAGCGTTAAAGAAGATGCGGAAATGTACTCTGCACTATTTGTATCGATTCAAGCCGACAGCCCCTTAAAAAGAAAACTGATTTATACTCTGTCATCAGAAAATTCAGATCAATACTTTGAGATTGATTATAGAACAGGTATGTAGTAATAAATTTTCTGTTTAATCATTTCAATTGAAAACATACATACAAATTTAGTTTTATCTGACTTATGATCATGAATTAATTGTAATTTTACTTCTTTTTTCAGGAGCCTTGTATGTTGTTAATGAGTTAGATTACGAAGATAAAAACTCACATGAGATTTCAATTCGAGCGACTGATAGCATATCAGGAATATATGCAGATGTGTTGTTATCCATAAGTGTAATTGATGTTAATGATTGTTATCCGGAAATTGAAATGGATAACTACAATATCACCTTGCCGGAAAATATTCCATTTGGATCACAAGTATTGCAAATAAATGCTACCGATATGGACACTGGCGCGAATGGAAAACTATCATACTTCATTGAATCTATTAATGGTCAAAATGATTCCGATACATTTTACATTGACGTTATAGAAGGAAGCTTGTACTTAAAAGCTCCTTTAGATTATGAGGTAAAAAAGTTTCACCATGTTGTTGTGAACGTTAAGGATCATGGATCTCCGCCATTAACATCTAAGTGCAATGTATTTATAACAGGTATGTTGCACATAACGAGCATTTTCTGCTACGTTCTAATTGTTAATATCTTTATTGCAGTTAAAGATCTCAATGATAACTCACCGAAATTTATCGAGCCCTCTTTCAATACAAAATTATCAGTAGCAGCGACTCGTGGCCAATTTGTTGCATTACCTAGGGCATATGATAATGATATATCTGATATTGACTTTCTGCAATACAAAATTGTAGATGGAAATGATTTACAAACGTACAGTATCGATAATCAAAGTGGCGTTATTTCCCTTCAAAATATGTTGAATTTCACCGACAAACCAAACACAGTATTAAATATCTCGATCTCTGATGGAGTTCATACAAGTTTTGCCCGTTTGAAAATTACTCTAGTTCCAGAGAATCTCCACAGTCCGCAGTTTGAGCAAATGGTATATAAAGCATCGATTTTAGAAAATCTGCCACATGGATATGACATAATCACCGTACGTACATAGTTATTTATAACTTTTTGCCATATCGTCTCAACAAGTGACTTGTTTTACAGGTTAAAGCGTTCGATAATGATTTTGGCCAGTATGCAAGGTTATACTATGAAATTGCATCGGAGGAAATGAAACAGTATTTTGATATCAACCGTAATACTGGATTAATAACATCAAAAGTCTCCTTTGATCGTGAGCTAAGAGATGAGTACGTGCTTCAGTTAAAGGCAACTGATGGCGGAAGTAAATTTGGGTTTGCAACGCTTAGAGTAACTGTTGAAGACATTAACGATAACATTCCCCAATTCTTTTTGAAAGAATATAAAATCGTTATAAGCTCATCAAATAGACTTAATGAAACCATATTAACTGTAAGTATTAATATTAATATAATCTTTAATTAATAAGTTAAAATTTACATTATGCATTATATTTTAAAATTTATAAGCATTTTGCTTAACCTTACCCTTAAATTTATCTGTTTAAAATACGATATACCTAACTGATTTTAATACTTTCTATTAGGTGCAAGCAATGGATAAAGACATAAATGCTAATGGAGCTGTAAAATATACCATTGTACCGAACGAAATGAAAGCTAATTTAGCAAACACAATTTATTTAAACGAAACTGATGGCAATCTTATACTTACGAGAGTTCCTGAACAATTTGAAAAAGGCATTTTTCAATTTTTTGTTCGTGCTTACGATGCTGGGGAGCCATCTAACCACAATGAAATTCCTGTGACTTTTGAAATAGTTGATTCCGATGTAATAATACCATTTTTCGAAAAAGGTCACATCAATCTTAAAATAATAGAGTCCACATCACCAGGAACTGTGCTAACCAAATTATATGTTGATGGAAATTATTCTTTAAAATTTTCAACTTCAGAAGAGCTGTCAAATTTTGCTGTATCTGAGAATGGTGAATTGATTTTAATGCAAACTTTGGACCGCGAACAAAATGACTCGCATTATTTAGTTATCGTAGCGGAAACAGCGACGTTACCAGTGCTTTATGCATATGCTGATGTTTACATACATGTTACAGATGAGAACGATAACTATCCTAAATTTGATAATACAATTTATAGCTGTGATGTAGCCGAAAATACGGATAAAGTAGTATCTATACTAAAGATAACGGCAACTGACGCTGATACCGGATCTAATGGTGATGTGCGATACTACTTTGATGACGAATCAAATGTTATACGAAACATATTTGACATCGACATATATACCGGTTGGATCACCTTGTTGTCTTCCTTAGATAGGGAAGTTCAATCTGAGTTTAACTTTAAAGTGATTGCCACAGATAATGGTCATCCAAAACATGATTCTAAAGTGCCAGTATCAATTAAGATTATTGATTACAACGATAATGGACCTCAGTTTAAGTTACCCATTGAACCAATTCATATTCCTGAAAGCGCGCTTCCTGGTACGGTTTTAATAAACTTTCTACTTATTGATGCGGATGTTGAGAAAGAAACTGTAGACTATTATATCATTTCCGGTGATCGTCAATCTCAATTTCAAATTGGTAACACAGGAGAGCTATTTATATCGCGACCTTTGGACAGAGAGGATATATCATTTTACAACTTAAGTATCTTAGCAACCGATGGAAAATTCACTGCCAAAACCAATGTTAAAATTCACATTAAGGATGTTAATGACAATATGCCCTATTGCTTAAAGCCGCGTTACCATGTTACAATTAATGAATCCACATCAATTGGAACAACAATAGTTGAAGTGAATGCAATAGATTTTGATTCAAGTAATGATTTCAAGTTACGCTATTATATATCTGGTAAGGGCTCAGATGACTTTGTCATTGGTAAAGAAACGGGAATCCTAAGAGTAGCAAAACTTGTTGATCGCGAACAATTTCCAAAGTATAAACTATTTGCACATGTTCAGGATGGCAAGGAATCGATACGAGAGTGTGTGTCGGAGATAATAATCACTGTGAATGACATAAATGACAATACACCTATATTCTCAATGCCCAATTATAGAGTCAGCATACAAGAAGATGCCCAGCTACAAACCCTGGTTACTAAAGTTCATGCTACTGATAAGGATTTCGGTATTAACAGAAAAATTAAATATTCCTTAATGGGCATTGATAGCGATTATTTTGGAATATCAAAATCAACTGGTATTATCAAACTGGAAAAGAATCTGGATCGGGAAACTATCTCATTATATAATTTAACAGTTACAGCTGAAGATTTTGGTAAACCAATTTTATCATCAAGTGCGAATATCGTTATAAACATTTTGGATATAAATGACAATCCTCCAGAATTTAGTCTACGACAATATATAAGTCATATACAAGAAAATGCTACGCAAGAATCTGAAGTTTGTAAAGTTTATGCGACTTCAAAAGATATTGGAGTCAATGCCGAGATTTCATATTATATAGTTAATGGCAATGAACAGCGTAAATTTAACATTAACTCCGGTACAGGCGTATTATGGATAAACGGCACATTGGACTACGAGAAAACCAAATTTTATTTCCTAACTGTTCAAGCTATCGATGGTGGCAGTCCACCTCTTAGCAATATTGCTTATGTAAATATATCTATTGAGGATGTTAACGACAATAGCCCAACATTTACGCAAAATATATATCGTGTTAATGTCAAGGAGGATGTTTCAATCAATACTCCAATTATTGATGTTAAAGCCACAGATGAGGACTCAACATTGAATGGAATCATTAAATATAATATTATTAAAGGTGATAGCTTAAGTCAATTTCGCATTAATAAAAGCAATGGAACAATAAGCCTGGAGAGGCCACTAGATCGAGAAACTATATCGGAATATACACTGGAAGTTGAAGCCTGTGACTTTGGAGTGCCAGAGCGATGTAGTAGTGTACAAGTCAGTATATATGTTCTGGACGCAAATGATAATGCGCCAGTTTTCTCACAATCAAATTATAGTATAGTCTTGCAAGAAAATAAACCATTGGGCTATGTGTTTATTACATTTGATGTGACTGACGCTGACGAGGTACCAAATTCTACGCCATATACATACGATATACGCTCTGGGAATGAGGGTGGACATTTTCGGCTGGAACAGGACGGTTCTCTTAGCACAGCATCAAGATTTAATCACAAATTGCGTGATGAATTTATAATACAAATACGCGTTTTTGATAATGGTACACCGCCGCTTTATTCGGATACTTGGGTGACGATAAAAATAATTGAAGAAAGTCAATATCCTCCCATCTTGACGCCATTAGAGATTACTGTCAATTCACTTGAAGATGAATTCTCTTCTGCATTTCTGGGTAAAGTTTATGCTTCTGACCAAGACCAATATGATGAGCTAAGTTTTGGTATAACTGACACATTCGAAGAAACATATCAAACCACTAAATTATTCAGAATAACCAATAAATCGGGAGAAATATATTCTATATCAAACCTTGATATTGGTCTATATAAACTAAATGTCTCAGTAAGTGATGGAAAATACACCGTATTCACAACTGTCAAAATCAACGTAGAACTTATAACGATGGATATGGTAAAAGAGGCTGCAGTAATCAGATTCAGCAAAATTGCAGCATCCGAATTTTTATTGAGTCACCGAAAGGGATTTATTCGTTCCATTAGAAATGTGATGAGATGTCGTCAAAAAGATGTAATTCTAATTTCATTGCAAGAACAGAAATCTTTTGCCAAGCAGGACCAATATTCGGCAAATTTAAATGTTGTATTCGCAGTGCGCAAACAACAAATAATACCAACTTCAGATGCGTTCTTTAGTAGTGATGAAATTCGATTATCTGTTATCAGCAAGGAAATTGAAATTGAAAATGACACCAATCTCATCATTGAGGAAATACTTCCAAGCTTTTGTCAAAACAAAGAAAACACCTGTGTTCATGGGGCTTGCAAACAATTAATTAGTTTAGATAAAAACAATATAACAACAATTTTCACAGATGTGATAAGTTTTGCATCGCCGTCTTATAGCTTAACCAAAAAATGTGTATGTAAACCAGGATTCGATGGAATTAGCTGCAATGAACCAGTAAATGCTTGTTCTTCCGATCCGTGTCCCCCTCAGAGATATTGTTTACCATCAGAGTCGGCAACTCGCTTTCAATGTGTATGCCCAAAGGGCTACTCGGGTTCATTTTGTGAAATCAAATCTTCAAAGTGTATCAATGGCACTTGTGATACTGTATCATCAACATCAGTTTCATTTGGCGGCAAAAGCTATGCGCATTATAAAATCAATAAGGCAAAGGCTAAAAATACGTTGGAAAATCAGTTTGCCTACTCTTTGCAAATCCGAACAGTCCAGCAAAGTGGCACATTATTGTATGCAAGCGGAAAAGTTGATTACAATGTCCTGGAAATTGTAAATGGAGCTGTGAAATACAAATTCGACTTAGGATCTGGAGAAGGTGTAGTAAGCGTATCAAGCATATATATTTCGGATGGCGTCTGGCATACAATCACTTTGGAACGCACACTGAATAGTGCCAAATTGACCGTTGACAATAAACATGTCTCACAAGGCAGTGCACCTGGAGTCAATGGTATATTAAATATTCAGTCCAATGATATTTTCGTGGGAGCTGAAGTTCGTCCTCATCCATCAATAATTGGCTATGAAGATATACAACGTGGCTTTATTGGTTGCATGGCAAACATTAAGATTGCAATGGAACCCTTACCTTTATACATTTCCGGAGGTAGCACAATTGCGGCTTTAAAAAGATTTACCAATGTTGAGTTCAAATGCGATCCTTCAAATGTTTTGATCAGTTTGGGAGTTTGTGGTACTCAACCCTGTATGAATAGTGGCATTTGTACGGATCTTGGAGGTGATACTTTTAAGTGTTCTTGCCATGCGCGGTTTACGGGTGAACTGTGTGAAATTGATTTAGATCCATGCTCTTCGGCGCCATGCCTATTCGGAGGACGCTGTGACAATCATGAACCAAATAATTATACATGTACTTGTCCGATTCATTTGTCTGGTCGAAGATGTGAATACGGCAAATTCTGTACTCCGAACCCTTGCAAAAATGGTGGAATATGTGAAGAAGGCGACGGTGTATCACATTGCATGTGTCGTGGATTTACGGGTCCCAATTGTGAAATTGATGTCGATGAATGCGAAAACCAGCCTTGCGGTAATGGAGCAACTTGCATAAACGAAGCTGGTAGTTTTCGTTGCATATGTCCGTCATTTCTTACTGGCGCTAGTTGTGGAGACCCTCTGTATTCAAATTCTATATCTACAAAATTGAAAAATTTTTCACTGGAACACATAAGTGGCATAATAGCAGGAATAAGCATTGTACTGATTATGATTATAGTATTATTTTGCTGTTTTGTTTTTAAGAAGAACTCAACAACGAGCGCTAGAAATCGAATAGAAAAGAACAAAGCAAAACACTCTGTGAAGCAAGCCAATCTTAATTCACTTCTTGATAAAGATAATATATGCAAATCGAACGCTAAAATAAGCAATTTGGAAATAAACCAACGACCAATAAGCTATTCACCTCCAATAAACGATAGCCTATTTATAAGTAACACAACATTTGTAAATAATTTGGATATATTGCGAAGCTATGGCTCCGCAGGCGATGAACTCGAAAATATACCATTCGAATATCAAAAAGTTAATCGGACTAATCAACATGTTAATATAAATGCAAGTAATTTAGTTGATGGAGATGGCGGACATAAGCAAGAATGGTGCGAACAGATGCATTTAAAAACCTTTAGTGAGAATAAGCTTAATAACGGTGAGTATAAATATAAATTTTTTCCTTATGATATTTGTTCGTTAATTTGAAATATTATTTTTAAATTAATTTAGAACGAAGGATGGACTATGGTTTTCCAATAAATCGTCTTTCAAGTGGAAAACTTATTCAGGTTGCAATGCCTAACGTGTGCCATTCTTCATCGAATGCACAGTTTGTGGACTCTACCGTTAGCAATGGGCAATATCATTGGGACTGTTCGGATTGGGTTCGAAAAAGTCATAATCCATTACCAGATATAACAGAAGTTCCTGGTGCAGAAGTGGCAGACTCATCGAGCTTCCATAGTAATGATAGTAATGAGTCTAAATCAAAGCGGAAATATTTAGTTCATGGTAAGCTTACAAATCTATATCTTTATATAATATAATATATAATCTTTATTCTTATAATTTATCACATTGTAGTAGAAGATGTTGACCCAACTAGAGATATAGCTGCTCTAAATGAAGATATGGTATTTGAATATGTGGAGTCTGAGATAGACAGCTGTATTCAACCGTTTATGTTGCCGAATTTAAATAATGAATCACGTTCAAGACTAAGTTCTTTTAATAAAAGCGAGAATGAAGACTACAAACTAAATACAGGTAGGTGTATTTTAAATAAATGTATATGAGATATTACATTTTAATTCAAATATAACTATTTTCATGCATTCAGTGCCTTTCCAATCAAAATCAAATCGATTGCGTAAGTCTGCCATTAAAATTGAGTTTCAGTTTCTTTTGATATCTAATTGGATTAAAAGATTACTGATAATTTAAAATTCCCTGTGGTATATTAGAAGAAAAAAATAATTTTGTTTAAGATATGTATGTGTAACTTATTTATTTGTCATCACACCATAGATGGCCTTAGTTGTTGTTTTCAATGTTTATAATATATAAATAATGTAATCGTTTAAATTTATTTAATAGGCAAAGTATATTTACGGCATCCTGATTCATATTTACCGACGATACATACTCCAAGTGACACGGAGGCGGAAAGCTCTAATAACGAGGCACCAATGTTGAAAAAAGAATTATCAAGTAGAAGAGCGATAAGTGGTAATTTGACAATATAATTATATTGTAAATATAGTTAAATATATTAATTATTTCATTATAGGACATTCAGAGGAGATATATCTGTTTCCATGTGCGGCTGGTGAAACTGGCTCAGATAGCAATATCTCTGTGCGGGTGTGTGAAATTGAAGATTCAGAGTTAGAAGAATTTTTGCCGCAGCAAGGAAAATACAGTAGTGAATGACATATTAATTATATAAAATCATAGATTTTAACTTTGGCCATGACTTTGTTTCTTTTTCTACTGATTTTATATGAAATAAAGCTATATAAGTATAATTATATTTTTAATAAAATATTCTATTGTTTTTCTATAAAAAAATTGACTTGGGCCGCAAAAAGTTTGTTTTCGGAGGGAAAAAAATGATAAAAATTCAATTATATATAATGGATGTTTATTTACAATCATTTATATCGAAATACAAGTTTACCTTTTAAAAATAGCAAAAAGATTATTATAACTGTTAAACTGAGTGTTACCATAAATAAAACAGATATTTGGATATTAAAGTCAATTTGGTCTGCAGTATGTCTATCATCAGTTGAAGCTAATTTAGCAAGCTCCGTGTTTAAATTAGCAATAAAATCATTATTTTCATACTCTGTAATAATGTACAATATATTAATATGATAAAGGATATATTTATGTATAGTAAGTTACCTTCAGTAGCTTCAAATTCAGGTTCAATCTTCTTGGTGGCATTAGCTGCTGTTTCAGTTGACCATTCTATTTCTTCGCATTGTAATATTTCGTTTTTTCTATTTCTCATTACTTTCGAGTACTTTTTTAAATTGCTACTGGATATCCTTATAGGTATTGGTATTCCGCTTAGTGGTTTAAATTCCGAGATTCTATTAAGATTTTCTAATAGCATTGATTTATGCGAATTCATTGTAAAATCTAAAATAGTTGTTAAAAGCCAAAAGCAAGCCTTCTCCATATGCGAAGAATCCAAGCAATTAGAATCTCCATAGACTGCAATACGGCCTTCTGAAAATCTCTCACTTTTCTCATGAAGTAAAATACGATTCTTTAAAATTGCGTGATTGGCCGACATATCAGAGAGTTCAGTATTTTCGTCAGCCATCGCGGTATTCCTTAAAAATTTATCTTTATTTTTTGGTAGCCGAGACTTAAGTGTAGTTTGGAACAATCCCATTATGGGATAATTTTGTTTAGACTCTGAATGCGGTGCTTTTCCATTTGTAATGACCTGGAAATTAAGATGTTATTGAGGCGAAGATAAAAGTGATTTAAATAGTATAAATTACCGCAATGCCTTGATCATTTAAATTTGTACCAATGACAACATCATTGGGATTATTTGGAAATTTTATGAGTGTTGTGCCACTTGCATAATACATTGCATGATCTCCTAGCTTAAAGTATCCCTCTCCAACAAAATCTCCAAATTCTATACCAAAGGGTCCCATAAGATCGTTTAGGGCTGGAATATTGGCCCCGCCAGTATCAGGTATCCACCATTGCCTGCTGTTTTCATCAAAAAACTTAATGTGTCTCATGACTGTTGTGTTGTACCAATCTGCAAACACAATGACACTTAAACCTTCTTCATAGACATATTGTTCTAGACTTGTAATCTCTTCGTCAAAAAATTCTTCCTCTGGATCCACAATAAGTAATACACCATATTCGGAAGGATTAAAGCAAGTATAAGGTTCTCTTAGGACATCAATATAATATCCAGAGTTTCTTAAATGTATATATGTGTCTCGAAAATTTGTGTGAATGTGATCTGCCCTCCAATCGAGAGGATCTGTTTTAATTTTTAAATTATCTCGTGGTATATAGCCAGGTGGATACCTTAAGCTGTGGTATTGATCCCATAAAATTCTCTTATGCCGCGGAGGTTTTGGTGTAATTTTTATGACGAGCGGCAATTGTACTTCGTTTTTATGAGTTTTATTTGCGCCAAATATAAGAGTTTCTACTACTAAAATGATGCGTCCTTTAGCTATGCCTTCAAAATTTTCTCCTTCCTTTTTAACAGCTACAATATTAAAAATATTTTTTATTTTTATTAAAATTTTGATAAATATTTAAAATTTACCTATATATACTGAAATCCATCCACTCCATGGCCAGATCACAGTTGAGAAAGATGTTGAAATATTTAGGTAACACCCATAACTATCTGAATCTGGAATCCATTTTGGTCGATCAACAACCTTTCCAGTTACCGATATTCCATTGAGAATTGTAACATTTACAATCGCGGCCTTGCTTCCATAGAACAAGGGTTGACTACTATACGGCCACATATAGTTCGATGTAAAATCAAGGAATGAAGGAACAAGACTAATTTTGGGCTTGTAGGATAACATAAGCTGCATACTTTTTAACAAACTTAGTTTGCCTTGTCCTTGCTCAAATATATTGTAATTTGGTAGCTGTTCTGCTCCTTCGATTAGTACTTGTTTTAGTGAAGATGGATTAACTAAATCTATTTTATGCGCAGCACCACTTCTTAATAGAGCTGCTACTCCAGCAACAACTGGCGATGAAACCGATGTTCCTGATAGACGTCTGCAACCGGTACGTACGTCACTTCCTTCCACTTGAGTACCATATGTGACAATGTCCAAACCTGCTCTTCCATATCCTAATGGAAGTTCCCATGTTGTCATGCCTCTTGAGCTAAATTTGGCAATTTTATTATCAAAATTAATGCTACCTACACCGATGACATCGCTTTGATCACCAGGATTATTAAGCGTACCGTATATGGGGCCATCGTTTCCAGCGGCTGATATCATTATAATATTATTAGCTGATAGTTCTAAGACCTTATCGACGAAAGGTAAATCCATAAAATCTGGACCGCCAATGCTTAAATTAATAATGTTTACTTTTTTGTAAATTGCGTAATTGAACGCATCTAGGAACCAAGACGTATAGGAGACCTGTGAATTTGTAAAAACTTTATATATGTGCAATTCAGCATCAGGAGCCAATCCGAGACATTCTTTTGAGGATGCTATTACTCCGGCGACGAAAGTTCCATGACTAACGCCATCATCCAAAGACTTTTCTTTCGTCCAGTTGGTGCGTTCTTTAACATTTCGAAAATGTGGATGATTTTGAGTCAAACCAGTATCAAAAATAGCAACTTTAACACCCTTCCCCGTAATTCCAAGTTTCCAGAGAACATCTGCATGCAAAGATACTGACACATGCTGTGAATTTACAATCTTTTGATGCTTTTTTCGAACAACTCCAAGTGTTTGGCGACTATTGTACTTCAAACTATTATTAAATCCAGTTAAAAATCGTTGAACACTGCGTTGAGGGACCACAGTCTTGACAGCAGGATGAGCTTTAACAATATTTATAATATGCTCAATTAATGTGTCGTTTGCATCCGAAATATTCAAAACATCGAAATCACTTGGATGTTGACTAGCCAAATTGTAGCGGGGTACAATTAACCAGTTTAATGCCTAAAATGAAATTACATTAAAGTAAGATACATTAAAACAATTCATGAATACATACATTTACTTTATTCAACCTGGCTTGAATAAAAGTTTTCCTAACTTTTGTATGGTACTTCAAATAAAATTTAACAATAAACTCATTAGGCACACTTTTCACTTGATAGCTAACTTTTTCAGAGAACAAGGGCCGCACTTGTTCTAGGGCGTATACAGTTAAAAATAAGGCAAAAATTGCATTTAGGAATAATATTAATCGTAATGCACACATTTATTCAATAAATATAACATAAATAAATAAAAACAAACAATAACATATAAACATATGTGCACAACAGAACATATGTTCGGCCACATAACATTAGCAATATCGTAAGAATATTGAAACAATGGAATTGAACATAATTAGAATAATAATATATACAATAACAACGATTAAATTAATTGAATTTATTAATTGAAATGATAATTTTTTGAGATATGGCAAACTATTAAATTTACGGAATAATCTGTTTTATATATTGGCTATCAAAATACGTATTAGACGTTAAACGGCAGCTTGACCAGGGAAGTAGAAGAAGAATATAGAATATAAAGAATGAAAGGGAGAGAAAGGGAGAGGTAAAAGAAAGGAGAGAAAGAGATATAGACAGAAAGATAAAAGGAAAGCGAGAGAAAGAGAGAGAGAGAGAGAGAAAGTGACAAATATAGACTGTGTATTTGAACTAGATACTTAAAATCGATATTTACAAGAAGGCTGAATTCATATTCTATCGTCTTTTAGCGAATTACAAGCGCAAATGTAACCTCTTATTCACGTGCAGGATCTTCCAAACAGAATCCTTAATTAGTTATATAATTAGTATAACATAGTATAACATAGTATA
>JBAMCO010000059.1:0-22240 GCA_037075125.1 Hirtodrosophila caputudis | reverse complement strand
AACTACTTTGACATATTTAACTGTGAATCAGCTAGATCTAACCTGAAATAAGCTAAACACAAACAGCCGCAGCAGCGTGCGGCGGGTTTACTAGTAATATATATATTATATTAATAAACAATTATTAATATTAATAAGCAATTATGTTGTCTGTGAAAATAATTAGCATTTTAAAGGCGCTAAGTTTATAGGAAAGGTTGGGGCGATAGGTGATAATAAAGATATCACAGTGACAGAGGTAAATGAGTGACTAAAGCAATTTGCAGCAAACCATGTCTTGCTGATTAGAATTGGAGTATTTGGCCATGAATACTTCAATACTAAACTGTATAAGCAAGTGTTGCAAAAGATAGAAAAAGTCAAACTTAGAAAAGTGAAATTAAAAAATTAGTGCCAGAGTTCAAGAAAAATGTCCATTAATTAAAAAAAAATATCGTGTAACGGTACTTGATCTACATATTGTAATGGAAAAAATTGAGGTAATTGAATTGAAAAAAAGGAAAATTGAGTGTGGCAAAAATTTGCACAAAAACATTATATAAGTGAAGAAAAATAAGCGGAACAAATTACATTTAGTGAAAACATAAATGATTTAGAATTCGACATAGGAATAATGAAGTAGCTCTGGCTAAAAAGCTCAAGAAAGCCTTTCAAAACGAGAGAGAGACTACGATTATCATATGAAAACTCACAAAAGAGAAAAAAAGAGCATGATCACGATCAATTCAAAAGCCACAACATTCTTCTATTGTGACCCAGGTGAATGGACCGTTAGCGTCAAGAAGTCAGATGAGCAAAATGCTGTTGACGAATCTGAGAGTAACATATACCTCTTTGGTGCAGCATTTGTCATCTACAGACTTTCATACGAGGAACAGACTACAATAATCATATGGAATGAGAAGCGACAAAAAGGAAACATATGTTAGGCTAATCACGTTCAATTCGGAAGTCACAGGTGTAAGCGAGGTAAATCAAGCGTTGGAGCCAAGGAGAAGTCAAATGCGAAAAATGCTAAGGCCAATGTTGACAATGTGTTTGAGAACGAGACGAGCAAGATCATGAGAATTAGCATGAGGAAATGCAGAAACAACAGCCAACAACAGTCCACAAACGTTGAACTTAAACGGTGGCTATCAAACGAATGCTAAACAAACACCGCGACCAACAGCTGAAGCAACGGCTTGTGCTGTTGCCGTTTCGGGTGATTGGCAAGATCATAATTTATATACAGTGCATAAGAGAAATAAATGGAAAAATTAAATGCGAAATATAAAAGTATAGTAAATAGTGCAGAATTAAAAGAAAAAAGTAGCTGGGTTTTCAAAATGCCAAAAAATGCATAAGCTAAAGTTCAGTGTAGTGAACACGGCTAGTTAGGGATAGTAATAATTATAATTTTAATATTAACATTAATTATAGATAAGAAAATGTAAAGTAAAAAAATAACTGCAAGTTTTGCCGTCCCTTTGCAGAATGTTTAAACACATATATATTCAAAATAACTAAAATTATAACAAATATATATATAAAACAACAATTTATAAGCGATACAGAGAAATAAGATTAAGAAAATGTACCCAGTTATTTAAGATAAAGAATATTTACTGGCCTTTGGCAGAATGTTCAGAATGACCATACCAACCAATATACCGCGTTTACCTAAACAAACAAAAATAATGCACCGTAATAAAAACTGTAATCGATAAGCGCATATTAAATGTAAACATACTCTTGTTGAGTTATATCCTTATCGGGTGCGATGATATAACTTACAGTAGGGAGCAAAAGTGAGTACATGTTTGCATGTTTCACATTTCGGAAGGTATAAAAAAAAGTAGTGAAGCAAATTAAATAATTTTTTTTTTTTATTAATTCTGTATTTAATTTACTACAAATTAATAAAAAATAATTAACGAAAAGATGGACATGGAAGAAGAGAAAAAAAGAAAACAAAAACAACTCGCATGTACTCACTGTTGCTCTTTTGGCACTTATCAAAATTTTTCGTTAATTGATGGTGTGATATTGCTATCCATCGACTAAAACACTTATTACTATCCGGTTTTGTGTAATTGGAAACATGTCTTCGGACACAGAACGTTTGGTAGGGAGTTGGAAAGTTGCGTATATTACATGATTTCTCTGATCAACACAATAACTTCAATGAAACTGGACGACTTGCATTCGGAACAAGAGTAACGGCTGTATAACAAATTGCGCGATTTCTGTAACATATACCCGACGGAAGTCTTAATGATAACGCTAGATCAGTATACATCTAATGGTTTCCAGACCATCGGCGCAATAATTGCCCCGAAAATACACGATTCTAAGAAGCTAGAAATAACAGTAACAGTAAGACCTTGCTTAACGCTGTTTCGGCTTAGTGCTTTTTTATTTCAACCCGGGGATTCCTCGCTATGTTTCCAAACATGTACATAACAAATAACTGTTTTAGATATAGTGTAGTTGTTTCTTGTTTGGTGCGGTGATGTACGGACGCATTTTTATCATTTACAGCAGTTGACATTCTTGTAAATATAAATTTGTATAATACTATGATGATGATGATTAATACTGACAAATATTATGATTAAAGCTTTTCACCTTCTTGGAAGAAATGGTGGAATGAACGAATCAAACCGATTTAGATTTGGTAAATGTGAAAGACTTCGAATCTCTATTTACACATGATCAGATCATGCCGCGTTAGGATTAAATATTTAAATGTGAACTGTCATATACACCCAAATTTTGAATCTCCTCACCAAATATTCTATTCGATTAATTTTTTTTTAGGAACATAATGAATTCATTCCCAAGATAAGTACATATTATATTTTTTTAATATGTTTATATATGACAAAATTATTAATACACGAAAATCACTCGGCATAATTATTTTGCCACCATGGTGGAAAGGGGAGGAGGGTGTTGATTAGCCAGCCTGGCAAGCCACAACTAAATGTGGTCAGGGATTTCTCTCTAGATAGAGAGAGAGAGACAGAGCTTATTGCAGATAATATTAAAAACCGGATTTTAATTTGAACATAAACGGGAATGAACTATGTAAAGCATTGTCAGTTGTGCATATAGGAAGAGAAAGAGGAAAGACGTTCTTTGAGATTGAGAAGAGGCAGCCTATTGAAGTACGATGGTAAACGAAGGTTAGGATCCTAGTTTAAACCACGTAAAGAGAAAAGCAAAAATTGCTTTTTAACGGACTCTATTCGATCCTCGGTAATACTATATTGTGGGTACCAGACACATGAGCAATATTCTAGGATTTGGCGGACGACGGAGACATAAAGGAGTTTGATGGTAAAAGGATCATTGAATTCTTCCGACCATCATTTAATGATACCTAGCCTCCCTTGGCTTTATTAATAATTGTATTAACGTGAAGATTGAAATTTAACTTACCATCAAATCCAAGGTAGAAATACGTTGCAATACAGTATTGTCAATCGTATAACTAAATAAATGGGGTCTAGTGCAGAAAAAAGTCATTGATATACACTTAAAACAATTTAGCTGCAACTGATTTGTCGAACACCAAAGATGCATTGCGTTCAGGACGTCTTAAAGACGATTATAAGAAAGGGGATAAGTGTATAAAAAAAAAAACTTAACATCATCTGCATACATTAGGGTGTGAAAGTGGGACAACATGGTAGGTAAATCATTAATATAAACTTGAATTGGTTGACGTAAGTAGTACGTTTTGGGTTCTTCCTTTTAAGTAGGTGGAAACCTATACAGCTCAATTTTTAAATTAAAATGTCATGGTTCATTGAGTCAATAATGTCGAAAATATCAATTTGCTTTTTATTTAGTAGTGAATCATTTACTAAGGAGGTAAATTCAAGCAGTCATTGTAGACCACTCCTGAACAAAGCCAGCACGGCAGTAGAAATAATTGATGTGCAGAGGTGCTGCAAAGAGTAAACAAGGATTTTTTCAATAAGGGATATTATTGAAAAAGTACAGTTTTATGAAATAACGCAAGAATATTCCAAAAAGGAATAAATGTGTAATTAATTTCAAAGGTGATAATATGAAGTATTAATCATTAGTTATTGAGTACACCCGCCTACGGTTCACCCTGTACCCAGTCCATAACAAAAACTTTGTATATCCAAGATAACCACCCAATTGACAGAGTGAGAGGCGACAAAGTTACTAAGCCAACAACGTATTCATTACGCTTTGATTCGTGGCATTACATCTAGTACTAGGGAACTATTTTTCAATTGCCATTATCTTAGATGTTTATGATCCTATCGACACAGAGTTCATGTAGACAGAATTAGAATTACGTATTTACAATTTCAATTCTTAAGTTTTAAATTTGCGAAAGTTATTCGAGTTTTAACAGTTTTTATCGATTTGCATGGGGTATTTAAAAATTGACATATGTGCCCATAGTATATAGAAATATACGTAAATTTGGTGTATCCAGTTCTTGTAATCTCCGAGATCTGTGCGTTCATACAAACAGATGGACGAACAGGATCGACTTGGCTTCTCACGCTGATCAAGAATATATATACTGGGGTCTTAGACGCTTCTTTTTGATTGTTACATACATTTGCACTGTTTGCTCCATTTTTCAAATTGGTATAGTGTAAAAAATTAATCGAATAAAATATCAATTGGTGAAACCACAAGCAAGCAAAGTCTCAATTCGGTGAAATGCCTGAGTGCGGCTTTTTTCGCTGGGTTTATAGGCCTTACACATTTTTGCTTTAACTTTTAAACTATCTTTTATACTACAAACCCTCTTCTTATTGGTTACAGGATCTAGATCTTATATATAAAATTCTCGTGTTTCAATGTTTGTTTGAATTCTTATCCGAAACGATTTGATCGATTTTTATGAAATTTTATCTTCAGTAGGTCTGGGAATCGGCTATCTATTTTTCAGGCCCCTAAGTGATAAAGGTTGTCCACCACTACCATTTTCTTAAAAATATACTTATATTTTAAACCCAGAAAATCTTAAAACTGCTCATTTAGTAGGAGAAATTTTGAATTTCTGAGAAAAGTTTTAGTCGGCTCCGGACTATGCTCGGAAACACAACATAAATTTATTGATTTATTTTTTTGTACTTTTTCGATAAATATCAAAAAATGCTTTCAATTCAAAAAAAAAAAAAAAAAAAATCCACCCAACTGACAAAGTGTGAGGGGCGCCATGATAACAGCTATTCATTAAACATTGTCTGGTATCTGGTACAATAATTTTTGCAAATATCGTATAAAAAAGGGTAAAACACGAAACACTATCTTTAGTATGCCAATGATTGTCAAAAAAATTGAAATTAGCCTGATTTCACAGGAACCTTTATACCAAATTTGGTATCTTAGCTCTTATATTTTCCGAGATCTGTGCGTTTGTACAAATGGACATGGTTAGAT
This sequence comes from Hirtodrosophila caputudis, assembly GCA_037075125.1. Classification (NCBI taxonomy): domain Eukaryota; kingdom Metazoa; phylum Arthropoda; class Insecta; order Diptera; family Drosophilidae; genus Hirtodrosophila; species Hirtodrosophila caputudis. The sequence goes on along the minus strand of JBAMCO010000059.1, from coordinate 16,816 downwards.
CGACTCAGCAACTCATCCCTCCTTTATGGGGTCTGGAAACTTCCTTTTGCCTGTTAAATACATACATTTTCACTGTTGTATGTTTATTTTCCTCCAAGAGTGGTGCAGTTGAATATATTCAACTATAATCCATATACCCAATCTAATACCATTGTTACTGAACAATCATTACACTGCTGACTGTGGTGTTGGTTACGATGCTGGCTGGTTGCGTTTTAATTTTGCATTCGGTTTTTATGATCCAAATCATCATAAAATCGTTAGCACAAAGAATATTATAGTATAGAATTGTGCATGCAAAAAGGTGTTTATGCGCGTAAGATGGAGAGGTATTCTAAATTTAAAATAAATTTGATCTGAGTTAGATATACGGAAACGTCCATATTTATGTTATATACAATTTTGCAGTTTTATTATTAATTATTAATACTCTTTGTACCTATTTAAAAAATTAAAAAAAAAAAGTGCTGTATTCGAGCACAGCCGACTACAGTTCACCCTGTACCCAGTGCACAACAACAAATTTGTATATAATGTACATATATTCTGTTCGCTTGGTATATTACCGATAAAAAAAATATTCAAATAAACTTTGAGCCTGAGTTTACAATAGGTATCAAGCGAACAGAAGTCGTCAGTTAGGAGATGTCCAATTAAACAGAGTCTATTGACCTATTTCAATTTCTGTACGCATTGACTCGTGGCATTGCAGCTAGTACTAGGGAACTAATGTTCAATTGCCATTTTCTCAGGTGTTTATGGTCCGATCAAGACGATTCACAGAATACATGTTGATAGGTATTAAAATTATGTATGTATGTAAAAGTTATTCAAGTTTTATCGGTTTTTATCGATTTTTAGGGAAGGGGGAGGGGTATAAAAAATTGGCATAGCACAGAATCCGCCCGTAGCCCATATACGTGTCAAATTTGGTGCCTCTAGCTCTTATAAGCAATTATGTGTAAATTATCGATTTTATCGCTTATCGATTGAATTGTAAAAGTTATCGAATATCGGAAATAAACTTGTTTTGCGTATGGTATAGGGGTATCTTCATGCCAAATTTGGTCTCTAGCTTTTGTAGTTTCTAAAATCCGTGCGTTTATACAGATCGACAGACGGATAGGGTTAGATTGACTCGGCTACTCTTCCTGATCATATATATACTTTATCGGGTCTTAGACGCTTCCTTCTGCCTGTTCAATGAATGTATGTATTTGAACTGTTTTAGTACTCCTTTTTCAAATGGGTACAGGGTGCAAACATAACCAGTATAATTTGCGATGTTCGATGTCAATAATGAAACATGTGATTAAAAAATTTAGGTGGTATATCTTAATTGTCGCCAACATTTGAAAGACTACTTTTAAGTCATAATAAAGATCCCAGTTAAAAATCTTTAAATGAATGATTCGTTATAAGATAATTTAATATATGCAATATTATTTCTTTGAAGTTTCAGTAAAATTTTATGGATAATTTAATAGTTGATAATTGAATTGAGCTTACCTGAACATTCGGAACAATTGATCTATTTCGGAATCGCCTTGAAATAAAGGTTTTCGAGTGGCCATTTCAGCAAAAATGCAACCAATAGACCAAATATCAACTGGGCAACAATATCTCGGTGAACCCAGTAATACTTCGGGAGCCCTATACCACAAAGTGACGATTTCATGAGTATATATGCGTACAGGTATGCCAAAAGATCTGCCAAGTCCTAAGTCTGCAACTTTAATTATTCCACTTTTGTCAATTAGAAGGTTTTGTGGCTTTAAATCGCGGTGTAACACCCGACGTTGATGACAAAACAATATTGCATTTGTTATTTGGTATAAATAGCTTCTCACTAACTGGCTATCCAGGTGCTTTTCTGGTGGTAAGGAATCCATATATTTTTTTAAATCCATTGACAAAAACTCAAATATCAAGTATATACGATTTTCTTCCATTAAAACATCCTCCAAACAAACAATATTTGGATGTTTTAATTCTTTTAATAACGAAATTTCTCTATAATAAAATTCGCATTGTTTATTATAATCACATATATGTGTTTGTATGTATGTATATTTGATTAAGTTTTTACCTTATTGCAGTGGACGGCACTCCTTCATCATCGGACTCCAGTCGAATCTTTTTCATGGCAACAATTTGCCCAGTTAGACGATTACGTCCTTTGTAAACTACACCATAGGTTCCTTCCCCAATTTTCTCAATTTTTTCAAAGTCTTCCATTTTATGCGCAACAAATTTCATAAAATACCGCGAAATGTTTCTAATGTTGCCACACGTTTTTATATACCGGTCTACTACTTGGCATCATAAATGATTGCAGCAACCATATCAATAGACATCAGTAGGTCAGAAGCGAATTTGAAACAATAAAATGGAACAATAACAACACATTGCAAATATTTAAGATTTAAAATATTTAGAGATCCAATATTATTTTAAGTTTTAGGCGTTCATTTGACACTTAAAACAATCTAAATAACCACATTAAGCAATTAATTGGAATCTTTTATATCCTTTTAAAGGCATTTTCTATTTCTTCCTTAGGTTTAAACTTAAATTTAAATATTTATATTTTTTTTTTTGCTTTTTCTTAATTTTTTCGGACAGCAATGCTTGCCTTGATAATAATAAATTAAATAAAATTGATTGCTTTCTCTGCAAACAAAGCAAAAAAAAAAACGCAATCAAATAAACAAATTAAACAGCAATTAAATTTGGCATACAAAATATAGTAAATCATTATCACTATGATAAAAACTGTTTGTTTTTGAAAAAGTAATCTTGTTGAGAGGACGACAATTATAATAGCACACCAATTTATATTAGTTTCATTATATTAAGGACTCATTTTCAGAGAAGCAAATGTGTGAATTGCATATGAACTCTTAAGAAATAATTGGAGTAGACTTTAACGTGGAGTTTCAATGTACTATGTGACCAAGAAGTTACCTAGTTGATTTTTTTTCCTATTTGTTGTGGTTGTGTTGTTTTCGTCAATCGTATGGATTTTTTTTTTTTGGATCGAACTGGTGATTGGCCAGATGCGACTTTTCCCAGTGGTGGGGCTGCCACCTTACGCCAACGGAGAGTGGCGTCTTCCGATGTTTAAGAGGGGGACGAACAATTATTGTGTGACTACATTTCTGCTGGGTGTTGATGTTATTGTTCGAGTTTTTCTTAAGTGCAGGCAATGTGCTTTAATGTAGTTAATTTGGCTAATTAATGTAGTTAGTGATTAACAATTTCGGAAAGAACCATTCGGGAGAAAGTTTTTGTGTGGCGTTCATGCTCCCGGCATGAGTGGGGTTCGAATCCACGACCTCTTGTGTGGCGGATTAGTGCGCTATCCACTAGTCTACCAAGGCCCTAGTTGATTAACATTGCTTAAATGTTACCGACATTTAAATAACTCTATTGCTATTGTGTTTGTTTTTACACTCTATACTCATTTGGAAAATGGGTAAAAGGAGATACTAAAACAGTACAAATGTATGTAAAAAACAGAAGGAAGCGTCTAAGTACATATATATATTCTTGATCAGAAAGAGTAGCCGAGTCGATATAGCCCTGTCCGTCAGTCTGTTCATCCGTCGATCCGTCCGAAACTATAAAAGCTAGACATACCATATTTGCCATGAAGATGCCCCTATCCCATACGCAGATCAAGTTTATTTCAGATTTTGCGCAAATTGTAAAACAGAACTAAAAAAAGAATAACTTTCACAATTTTAAAGATATTGCTTTGATATTTTACATACGTAATAATAATGTCTCTTTGAATGTGTTCTGTAAATTTCATCAAGATCGAACCATAAATACCTGAGAAAATTGATCGATAAATTTTCTTTGTTTTATCTGCAATGCCGCCAGCAAACACGCAATTATTTGGAAATTAGTTTGTGTGTGTGTGTGTGTGTGTATTGTGAATGCATACACATCGCTGCTTTTGAGTTTACATTTGTGGCGTCATCTATTGTTGGTTATATATGATAATCGGTTATTGGTTGGTAAAAATGAGCTAATCTCCTTTTGTTTATGACGCCACCTATTGCGCAATTCGCTTCGTTTATTAAAGACTTATTATTCTGATTTTCAATTGCCATTTTCTCAGGTGTTTATGATCCGATTAGGACGAAATTCAAAATCAATTCGGTTTTTATTGATTTTTGGGGAAGGGGGATAGGATATCAAAAATTGGCATAACACATAATAATAACAGTATACAGAAATATACATGCAAAATTAGTGTCTCTAGCTTCAATAGCCTTTGAGATATAAACAATTATGTGTAAATCGATTTTATCGACTATTGGGGGAATAGGGGCAGTTATCGAACACTGATCGATCTGCGCATGGTATAGGGGCACCTTCCTGCCAAATTTGGTGTGCCCTAGCTGTGATATGTGTGTTTATACAGACGGATAGACAGACGAACAGGGCTAGATCGTCTTGGCTACTCTCCTAATCAAGAATATTTATATATTTATAGGGTCTTAGACGCTTCCTTCTGCCTATTACATTCGCACTTTTTTAGTATTCCCTTTTTAAAATTTTTCACGGTTTTCGGCCTATCAGTTTTCTTTGTTAATCTTCAATGCCATTAGCAAATGCGCAATTAATTGGAATTCTGTTTGTGTGTGTGTATATGTGAATGCGGCATTTGAATTTATGTTTGTAGCGCCCTCTATTCAGTACCACGAGTCAATACGTAATGATTGGATTTCTGTCTTAGGTACTGTGTCGCCCCTCACACTCTGTCAGTTAGGTGGTTGTCTTTTCTAATTTATTATATTTATTTATTTATTGGACAAACATTAGCTGTCACAAAAAATAAAATATTAAATTTAGGCTTAAACGTAAGGAAGGATAGAAATAACCTGAGAAAAGATACATAAGTTTCTAAATGAAGACGCCGACACGTTGGGGAAAATTTATTTACCGGTTCGGGTAGTTGTGCCCCTGTTCACAGCCAATGGTAGTCAGTATCAATATTAGAACCTTAAGGGGGTTAGAATAAATAAGATAAGTTTAAAAGTTAAAAAAAAAGTATAGGACAAAACAGTTATGGTTTAGTAGCGAGCAAAATAAGTTGAATTCATTTGTTAAGCAAAATTCTTTAATAGACAGGTAAGGAGAAAATACACTGAAATATGGTTAGTGATTTCTCGAAAGATATAGATAGAGTGAAGATTTTAAAGAAGGAAAAGAGAGCTCTTTGCAGATAACATTAAAAACCTGATTATAATTTGAAAATAAACGGGAATGAATTATGTAAAGCATTGTCAGTTGTGTATATAGGAAGTGAAAGAGGAAAGCCGTTTCTTTTATTTCTACGAGGAACATTAAAGCTATGTCGACCTAATAGGAAGGTAGATTCTATCTCGACAATAATTAACTAAAAAAAAATGATTCCAAGAGTTTTTCGACGATTAATAATTGATAGAAGATTGAGAAGAGACAGCCTATGAAGTACAATGGTAAACGAAGGTTAGGATCTCAGATTAAACCACGTAAGGCAAATTGCTTTATAACGGCCTCTATTTTATCCTGGGTAATGCTATATTGCGGGCATCAAACGCATGAGCAATATTCCAGGGTTGAGCGAATGAAGGAGACATAGAGGAGTTTAGTGGTGAAAGGATTATTGACATACACTTAATAATACAGCTGCAACTGATTGGCCGAATATCAAAAATGCCTTGCGTTTAGGTCGTCATGAAGACAATTTTGAAAAAGGAGATCAGCGTATGAAAAAATAAGTTTTACATCATCTGCATACATTAAGATGTGAGAGTGGGACAGAATGGTAGGTAAATCATTAATGAAAAGGGTGAAAAATACGGGCTCTAAATGACTGCTTTGGGGTACACCAAAAGTTACATTAACGGAACTTGAACTGGTTAAACTAAGTAGTACATTTTGGGTTCTTCCTTTTGGTGGATTATAGATTAAAAGGTCATGGTTCACTGGAGCAAAGGCTGTCAGTGTAAATGACATCAGTTTGCCTTTTATTTAGAAATGCATCATTTATCAAACTGGTAAATTCAAGCAAATTGGTCGTAGTAGACCGCCCCTTTACAAAGCTATGTCGTGCAGGGGAAATAATTGATTTGCAGAGGTGCTGCAAAAAAGGAAATTTTGGAATTAAAGATAGCTTTGCAATCCCTCTGTAATTTGAAATATCAGACTTTTCACCTTTTTTGTGGAGAGGTATGATATATGAACATTTCCAGAGGTGTGGAAAGCTAGAACATTCAAAGGACAAATTAATGGAGTTATAAGAAATAGTATGAGAGATGACAGAGTTTGTTTCCTAGTTTAATTTAACGGCAATTAAAACGCCGCCACCTCGTCGGTTCAAACGATCGCGTCTATATAAAGAATTTATTTGACATTATTTCGCAATCAGATATGGCGAGAATTAACCATGTCTTTGATAAAGGAATAATGTCAAATTCAATGGAAAAACTATTAAAAAACAAATTTTTAAATTTTGTTTAAAGTCCACGTACATTCTGGTATCTAATGAACGCAGAATCTGAACTAAAACTTAGTTTTTTGACAAACTGCTGAAGGACGAGTGTCCGTGTAAATGTGAATTATATCCAAATTTGTCGTTACGGATTGTGTACAGGCTAAACCATAGTCGGGTGTGTTCGACTACAGCATTCTTACTTGTTGCATGTATGTATGTGTGCGTATGCGGAATTTGATTGATAATTTTACTGTTGAGCTGAACGCTCGACGCGATTGGAGCCCAACGAAAATGATTTGCTTCTTGGTATTTTATCTGCACTCATAAGATAACATTCATCAATGGCTGTGTAATGATACGATTTTATTATATAGTAAATTTTCAGAATCAAAATTATTGGTAGACCCTCATCCCATATACGATCAATATTTACAAAATATAAATCTATCTGTTTAATTTACATAATTTTATACAAAATATATGTTAGTAGTTTATAGATGGTGTACCACCATCTACTAATAAATTTAGTTTTATTAATAAAGTGTCTAACCACAATAAACCGTCTGCGCTTCAAATTTGACCTTAACAATGGGGTTTGGGAATTAAAGCTGGATAAAAATAGCTCTGATTTAACTACATTCATGACTCCTTTTGGTAGGTTTAAATATAATCGCGTACCATTAATAATGCACCTGAAATTTTTCAAGAAAATAAATTAGGATATTTGGTGATATCACCGACCAAATATCAGCTAGACATATAATAAAGTTATTTTTAAAATTAAATTATATATAAATATTATTGTGTTTTTAATTTTTTTTTATTATTAATTACCAATTATTATATTATGAAAATTAATTAATCATGAAAATATTTGTCATGAATCTAAAATGTATGCCATATCAGTACTCTGTGCACTAAAGTTAGAATATCTGTGCAAAATATCTAATATATTAAAGTTTGCAGGGTAGTAAGTACGTCGTCACATATATTTAATTCCTAAACCATACATAAGTTCAACAGCCAATCGCATTAGAGCGTACATTTTAGAATATTTTTGCCAGCACTAGCTGCTGGTTATTTTGCTGCAGTGCGCCTGGTACGATCGGAGTCCAACGAAAATTGCTTGTTTCTTGGTTTAATGTCTGCACGCATGAAACACCCTTAACCAATAATAATTATATTTTGTCATTTCATAAAATTAAAAAAAGGTCATTCTGATTCCATAAAATGTAATATTCTACAACATATTAATGTTTTGTATAAACATTATATAAAATAAGTTTTATATTTTATTTATCTTTTATGTATGCATGGTTTAGGACTTAAATATATGTAACGACGTACTTCCACCCTGCAAACTTCAATATATTAAATATTTTGCATTGATATTCTAACTTTAGTGCACAGAATACTGATATTGCATACATTTTAGATTCATGAAAATATTTTCATGATTAATTAATTTTTAAATTATAATAATTGGTAATTAAAAATAAAATTTAATTTTAAAAATTAATTTATTATGTTAGATATTTTCATATTGATGTACAATAACATATATATATATACATTTTTCCATAATAAATAAAATCACGTTTAATTGATAATAAGTGAAGGGTATGTTGTGCGAGCATTTGCAGGCTCACATTCTGCATACGCTCATCACACATATTTATTTTGCACATGCATGTATGTGTAAAGTGCCGAATTTTCAGACAGACATTACACATACATACATAACACATATAAGAGGCATGGGCATTCATGGGTAAAAAGTTGTTAATGCGCGATGCGCTATGGTCAGCAGTCGAAGTGCGACTGCGGCCAATTTCAAATGTGCACATTGACGGCTGCAAATTGGCAAACGAGTCCACACGAACCCACAGGTCCCACCGACAAAACCCGAACGGGACCTGTCGCATTAGAAATGGACTAATACACATTCTAGTATAGGATGAGTTATCTACGTTTTTTGTATATCGATGGTATTATCCACAAATGTCCTAAAATGGACACAATTTTACGATATGTATGTTTCAATGCTACATGAAACAGACATACCCACAATTAAAAAAATGTGGTATTTAAAAACAAGCGTGATCGGATAAGCAGAAAGAATGATCCGTCACGTAGAGTTAAAGGAAGAAAATTACCAGCATGCCTGGAAAATCTTAATGGACGCATATAATAACCCCGTATTTTAAACAAATTTCTTCTGCAATAAGCAGGCAACGACAACGACAATCCATGAAGGAATTATATATAACCACAATGGAATCTCTGGCGTCTTTCAAAGGCTTAGGACTAAACATATTTACCTGGGATCCTATATTAATTGTCCTACGCAAAAAATTGGACAATACAAACAAATCGCTCTACGAACAGTCGTTAGGCAACTCTAAACAAATTCAAAAGCTGGACACCATGCTCCAGTTTCTTGAACAGAGAATTCGTGTTTTGACTACTGGAAACAAAACACAATGGACCATGAAAAATGATTCAAAGAAGCAACATGTGCCTCTACAACAAAGTCAGAAAAACCGTGTATTTTCTGACAAAAAACGACTCATTGGCTATATCGCTGCAACGATTTTCGTACTAAGCCAACGACAGGGCTCTGTGTGAACTGTTTCAAGAGGGAGCACAAAGCAAAAACATGTCAAAGCAAATTCACATGTTTCAAATACAACAAAAAACATAACATATTGCTGCATTTAGGAACTGGAGAAAAAGAAAATAATTCTCAAACTGTAGCATCTGCAAATACGAGAAACTACAATTTGCTTGCAACAGCAAAATTTCTAGTTCAAGCAAATAATGTACAGCAAGCTACATTTAAGGCATTGTTAGACTCTGGATTACAAATTAATGTGATATCCGAAAGACTTGCGTCAATGCTGTCATTAAAACCACATGACGCTTCACTAAAAATTGAAGGTATCGGCGGACAGCGTAAAATAAGCAAAGCAAGAGTTAATGTGCTAGTAAAGTCACTGCACAATAACTACGAAATACGACTAGAAGCATTCATTTTACCGCATATTGTAAATGAACAACCAGCCCAAAAAATTAACTGCGCAAGTTGGAAGATTCTCAGCAAGATGCCGTAAGCTGATCCTCGGTCCAATATTGATTTGTTAATCGGCGCAGAGCATTATTACTCATTAATAATCCCTTAACAATTAAAATTACAACCGTTCGGCACCACAATGCAAAAAACCGAACAAGGTTGGATTGTCAATAGCTCAATAGCTACTTGTGCACTTGCTTCGGGAGAAGACGCAAACGAATCTGGACTCTGGAAAGCTTTGAATTAACAAAGAAGTAGTTCACGCCGACAGAAGAAAAATGCGAAAAGCATTTTTTGGAAATCTACAAAAAGCAAACGATGGCCGTTTCATTGTGAAATTGCCGTTTGCTGAACATTTTTCAGCCCTAGGGCCCTCATTAGAAATTGCTGAGAAAAGATTCCTTTCATTGGAAAAAAGGACAAACCCCAAAATATGGAAGGAATATGTACAATTTATGATGGAATATGAGAGATTAGGACATATGAAACATGTTCCTCGGAATCTACTCCCATCTAAGAACTACTTTATACCACATCACTGTGTACTAAAACCAGAAAGCAGCACTACCAAATTAAGAGTAGTGTTCGACGCATCATGCAAGACTTCAACAGGAAAGTCACTTAATGATATATTGCATGTAGGACCTACTGTCCAAAGCGAGCTGATGTCCATCTTGCTAAGATTCAGGACACATAAATATGTATTTACTGCGGACATAGAAAAAATGTACCGCCAAATTTGGGTCAACCCAGATGATCAATTTTATCAAATAATATTCTGGAGAAATAATCCAAACGATGAGCTGAAGTATTACCGACTGAAAACGGTAACTTATGGAACTGCGTCAGCCCCATACTTAACAAATAAAAGTCTTAATCATCTGTCTGCACTAAATATCAACAAACTACCATTAGGATCAACGGCGTTAAGAGATGACTTCTATGTCGATGATTGCCTGACAGGAGCAAACACTATCCATGAAACAATTGCAATCCAGCAAGAATTAGTCAAAATTCTTGAACCAGGTGGATTCAATCTACGAAAGTGGTGTTCCAATAATGGAGATATACTACAGGAAATCCCTAAGGAAGACATCATACATGACGTCCGACTGGACGAAACATTGGAACAACACAGTGTTAAGACTTTAGGACTAATTTGGCTACCGAAAAATGATCAACTGCAAGGAAGAACACACGGGCTGCTAACAAGCCAGATAACAAAACGAGTTGTATGTTCAGAGCTGGCTCAAATATTTGACCCATTAGGTTTATTTGTCCCTGTTGTGGTGATGGCAAAGATATTCATGCAACGTCTTTGGGAAAGGAAATTCGATTGGGATGAGAAACTGCCCACTGAACCATGCAACGAATGGAATGCATACAGAGAAGACATCCAACATCTCAACGAAATGCGGATTCCAAGACATATTTACAATGGAAAAATACCGGTAGCCACGGAAATACACACATTTGTGGATGCATCCGAGAAGGCATATGGTGCTGCAGTTTATATAAGAGCCAAGTATAAGAACAATCAAATATCTATTCAACTTCTGTGCTCAAAATCTCGAGTCGCACCTACGGCAAAACAATCACTGCCGAGGTTAGAACTATGTGCAGCACTACTTGGCACAGAACTCACGGAAAGAGTTCGAAAGGATTTGCGATTGAGTTCAGATTCAGTAAAAGAACGTAGGTCACAGAATATATACGAGCTAAAATTTGAAAATATCATAAAATATAAAGAACACCTATTCCTCAATTAATTTAAGGATTTTTACCGGTCTTTGATTTCTAATATCAATCGACTGGAGACAACACCTGTTGAGGATACTATATCTTTTTGCAGCTAGGGCAGTGCAGTGCATTAGGATGTGCATTGATAATTCTTCAGTTTCCTGTGTTTAAAATTCGTATCCTATAAAAGTGACTTTTTAGCCTAAAGTGTCCGTTAAATCCCCAGGACTGAAGATTACCTGGGGGTATTCCACAAGTAACACGGCCGTGGACGGGGGATTTAGGGCTCGATGCCGCTGCTGCTTCTGAGGACGTACATGGGCGTTCCTCAATAGTAACCAGTTCTTGCGCTATCCTCTGACCTGTACACGCGCTCTTGGGTGTGTCGGTGAGCGACGTCAGACTGCTGTTTGATATTTGCATACTGGTGCGCTGGTTTGCTGCTGTGGCAAGCTGAGCTCCCTAAGCTTTTTAAGTGCCTCATCAGGTGAGAGCCCCTGCTGGAGGTACCTAAGGTACCAATTGACCCTGGAGCCATATAAATGGCGTGTGTTTGGGTCATCCAGCTCGCCCGACTGACCGAGTGGAGGAAGGGGCTCTTCATTCCTTCCTGGGCACTCTGGTCATTTCTAGCAGTGTTGAGCGACGTATGTGCTGGCCGGGGTGGTCTTGCTGAAACTGCTCTTGTTTTTAAGCTAGACCTAGGCTTCTGTGGGGCGTGGTGTATTGACCGGGATGGTCCTGCCGGTACTGCCCCTGCTGCTGCGTTTCTGGAGGCTGGTCTACCACGGAAGGTCTCCCTATCCAGAAGGTGCTCTTCGTAGTGTTTTGCGACACTAGCTACAGGGAGATCCTGCAGGTGTTTTAAAATTTTATTATTGTTCTTCCTCATAATCCCACGAGTAGCGGAAAAATATACCGTTCACCCGGGCAAAGATCCGTGATACCCGGCTAAGGCTGAATAGAACAAATGCCACTCGTCTGAGCCAACACGTTTACGACTGGGCTAGTTTTTACACCGAGATGAAATTTGTAGTGGATGGGATGTAGAAGGCTATTGTGTAATAGATAAGGTTGTGTGGGAGGCTATCTATAGAAGACGGCCAAACAAGCGTCTTGTCAGTACATCAGATACTGTGACTCGCTTATTCACAGCTAGCCTTCCGGAGGAAGTCGCCCGCTATCCTCAGCTAGGCCGCTTGGAACCATCTCATAGGTTCCGCAGACCAAGCCATAAATATTTATTAATTGATGTATTTTTTCATACAAAACCACAAATTCGGTTTCTAAGTTTTAAGCCTGTTGTAAAAAATTGTTAAAAATAATGGAATCGAAAATATATAAATGAATGCATTTAACAAATTATCTCAGCACTTTAAATATTAAAAGTATTAATAGCAATTTCAAAAGAATTGTATAATTTTTAAACGTCAGCAGCAACTTGAAAGCACAACGCCAACCAAAGTAAAGTGTGTGTGGTTGTGTAGTGATCATCTGTGTATTTTGTAAACCCAGTCAAGTCATCCGGTATTTCTCTATCCGACTGCAGTGTAAGAGGACGACAACTTCCTTTCCACAAAAAATACTGAGATTACGACAAAACTGTGCTTCCAGGAACAACGAGAGAGTTAGTAAAAAAAACATAAAAACATCGTAAAGGCACTCTCATTTCACACGACCTAAAATAACAATATAAAATAAAAAATATAATAAAAAAGAAAAACGCAACGTTACGTACAAATAAAATGCTGCACGCAAGTAAGAAATGAAATAAACAACAACAAATTACAAAGGAAATCAGGAAGAAACTGCAGACGCAGTAACAACTGAGAAAAAATAACAATATATAAGTGAGCTTTTCACTTAATATTACTGAGTGTTGCCCAGATAGTGTCCGCATAGCGTATAATCATGACCACCAACCTAGTTACCCTAGTTATTTGACCCTTTCGTTACCCAGTTTAGCGCTGACACATGCTCAAAGACATAGAGAAGTTAATGTTACATTGCCCTAAATATAAACAAGTAAAAGTTCTGTAGTCGAGCGACTACTGTTTACGCTGCATCCAATAACAAGTCAAATTGCGCAAGGTGGCGCAACAAACAAAACAGTAGCAAATTTCTTATCAGATTGACAGGTTATATCACCCGTAACAATAGATGGGACCACAAACATAAATTTAAATGCCGCATTCACATAAACACACACACAAACAAATTTCCAATTAATTGCGCATTTGCTAGTGGCATTGCAAATAAAACAAAGCAAACAATCGATCAATATTCTCAGGTACTTATGGTACGAACTTGATGAACAGAACACATTCAGAGAGATATTAGCATTACATATGTAAAATATTAAAGCAATGGCTATAAATTGTAGAAGTTATTCAATTTGCGGGGGAGTGGGGGGAGATATCAAAAATCAGAAATAAACTTAATCTGCGTATGATATAGTGGCACTTTCCTGTCAAATTTGGTATCTAGTTTTTGAAGTTTCTAAGATCCTTTCGGTCATACACGAACACACGGACAGACGGACAGGGCTAGTGGACTCGGCCTCTCACGCTGATCAAGAATACATATACGAGTAGTTATATGGCGTTTTAAAGGCTTCCTTCTGCCTATTACATACATTTGCACAGTTACCCATTTGCCCATTTTTCAAATGTTGTACCCATTTGTAAAAAAAAAAGTACTCCCATTGTATTGATGTAATACCTACTGACCGATTTAGACATAGATTAAAAAACTTTCATAACTTTAAGATAAATCAGAAACACATAAGACGAAGGAAATGGATGCACAACAGATGCAAACCATTATAATGGCGGCGATAACGTCTGCCTCACGGGTACAGGCCACCGAACATAAAACACAGTTAGAACAGTTAAGAAATGAATTCCGAAGCTTCAAAGTAGAAGGGCCGGTTGTCTCAGTGTACGATGACATTAAAGTCACACCAGGCTTTTCAGAATTCAATGGCGCGCCGAAAAAGTATGTTTTACCGCGGTAAGCAGATAAAAAGGCATACTGTCCTTATGAAATATATCCAGGTAGTCTACGCAACTATGAAGCGGTTTTTAATCATTAGGAATAAGGTACACGGATCGGCAACGTACTCTCGTCTTTCGAAACGAAGTACAACTGCGACGCCATCATAGATAAACTAGACTGTACTTATGTAGATTTGAATAATTGGTTTCCACTTGCTAACGCAAGATAATGCCTACTTGTGCTTTACAACCAACCGGGTGACATTCTGTTCAGGATTTTAGCCAATTTCTTAACACAGGTGTGATAATGTAAACTTTATAAAAATTAACGGGTCAGACGCACCAGCCACAGTAAGAGTCAACTTTGAGGCAATGCTCAAGGGGTGGGCCGAGGTGTTTGCACACTTAACAAGTCACTGCCTTACAACGCCTCAATGATAGCAACAATCAAAACAAATAACAAAGACGAAAATTACACGAAACTATACCCATACCCAGCAGGTGTGGCAGATTTTGTAAACAGAGCGGTAGAGGCTTCTGTAAAATGCGATTATTTGGAAATCAAGATCCCCTTACAATAACCCTATATGGGTGGTAGATATAAAAGGCACCGATGAAAGCGGTGACAAGAAGAAACGCCTCGTTATAGAATTCACGAAGCATAACGAACAGACTGAAGCTGCCCTATGCCGAATTTTCTAATAATACTCTCAAACTTAGGAGAGGCAAAATACTTTACGACCTTGGATGTTTAGTCAGGGTATCACCAAATTGTGCTGGCACAACGAGATAGGGCCAAAACGTCCTTCTCCGTCAGCGTGGGCAAGTATAAGTTTTATCAACTTCCCTTCGGGTTGAAAAATGCGTTAGTTGAAAAAACTCTTAGAAGTCAACATGAGAATAGCGTATGGAAATTCACATTTTTTTAAGCAAAATGTAAAGTATTTTGGTATAGTATAACCAACCGAGAAAGTAAGGGCCATTTAAAAGTACGCCGAACCACACACCCTGAACGAAGTCAGGTACTTACTTGGGATGGCTAGCTATTATAGGTGCTTTATTAAAAACCCTTCTTAGTTAGCAAGCATATTGCAAAAAAAGTGCCCATAACATTTAGCGAAACTCAAAGGCACGCATTTGAGAAACTTAAAAATATGTTGGCGTCGGAAAACGTTACATTACTGTATGCAAACTACAAGTAGGCGTTTGAATTAACGACAGACGCATCGGCATATGGGATTGACGCGGTCTTGTCACAGAACGGCCGACCAATAACAATAATCTTTAGAGTTCTAAAAGATAGGGCAAGAGTTAACTGACACGCTGATTCCCTCTTACACAGGAGAAAAGTTACACGTTGACGTGTACTCTACGAATAAGAAGTATTTCTTGACATGCATAGACATGTTTTCTAAATTTGTGGTAGTGCAACCGATAGCATCACGCATGAAGACATGAGGATAGCATTGATACAACTCATGATCAGATTTCCGTACACAAAGTTTATATATTGCTATAACGAACCATCAGATATCATTAACACAATGTTATTCAACTAGTTCGTCGTCACCATCATATTAGCACTCCCACTCCAGAACGTCAAATGATGAAGTGGAACGTTTTCATAGCACAACTGAGCTCATCCTTAGGGCAGCCACTTCAAACAACTGCTTCGTACAAAGTGTGACGAAAAAAAAACCCAACGACATAATATACAACGTTCCAGCTAAAGCAATCCATATGAAACGAAATCCAGAAGGCAGATAATAAAACGAGGAAGAGTTAATTAGAACAGGCAGAATAGGGTGTTCAACATGAGGAACAAGGTATTGGTGAAAGCCAATAGGTGACTAGGAAACAATAGGCAACTACACATAAACACAAAAGGCAGGGACAGATTAACTCGCTGACAGACACGGTAAATCCAATATAAAAGTCCAAAACAATCGAATAAATTGGCACTTCATACCTATGTGAGACACTTCTGACACGCATATAACATTTTTGCACTCTCAAAATCTTTTGCGACAGAACCACCAGAACTTCAGGTATGTACGCAAATCTTTAAGCACACAAATGGTCAAATACCAATTGCAGTCAAGTTGTATATATTATATTAGAAAATTTTTTATATCTATGTGTGTGTGCATATGTATGTCTATTTGCTGGTTATTTAGCTGCTGAGCTGAACGTTATAAAATACCTTTACCCAATGGCTGTGCAATAATATGATTTTTGTATATAGTATAATCAAAATAATTTGTAGACCCTAATACAGATACATTGCAGTGAACATGAGTAAGACAAAGTTTATGGTGTGCTCGAGCAGGGAATCGCGGCGACAGGATTCTCAGCTAGTAGCGGGCAGCTATAACTTCGAGTTCGTCAAGGAGTTTATCTATCTTGGCACTGCTATGACCAGCTCTAATGATGTCAGCCTGGAGATCAAGCGGAGAATCACCCTTGCCAACAGGTGCTACTATGGGCTCAGTAGGCAAATGAGTAGTAGAGCCC
>JBAMCO010000058.1:0-16214 GCA_037075125.1 Hirtodrosophila caputudis | reverse complement strand
GATAGAGAGAGAGAGAGAGACAGGCAGCAAGATATGGAAGGAAACATATATAGAGAGACACAGAGAGAGAAACGAAGACAGACAGCTAGAGCGATACAGATAGACAGACAAAAAAAAAAAAACAGAGAGACAGGCAGAGCGAGAGACAAAGAGACAGACAGAGAGGCAAACAGATAGACGATCAGACAGAAAGAGAAACAGAAAGAGAGACAGAAAGAAAGAGAGAGGCCGATAAACAGATAAAGATACAAACAGATAAACCGATAAATATACAATCAGACAGAAAGAGAGACAAACAGATGGACAGAGCGACAATCAGTGCGACACAGAAAGACCGACAGAGCGACAAACAAACACAAAAAAAAAAACAGAGAGATAGACAGAAAGATATAGAGAAACAGAACGACAATACACACTGACGAACAGTGAGAAAGACACATAGATTGACAGAGAGACTGACAAAGAGATAGATAGATAGATCAAGACACAGATGGACAATCATAAAGAAAGACAGATACAGGCAGAGGGAAAGACACATAGACAGGTTGAGAGACACTCTATTAGATAGACACACGGATGGACAGACAGCAAGAGAGGCATATAGATAGACAGATGGACAGACAGAGAGATTAACAAACAGACAGAGACGCAGATAAACAGACAAACAGATGGACAGAGAGAGAGAAAGTTACATATACAAATGGAAAGACAGACTGATAGATAGACAATTCAATAGAAAGAGATATACAGACAGATCGACATCAGGCAGACACATATATAAACAGACAGAGAGATACAGACAGAGAAATATAAAATACTAGCAGATGTGATTAGATCCACTCAACTATTCTCCTGTTTTATGGCATCATTAATGCCTCCTTCTGTCTCTTGCATACTTCTGCACAGCTTTATTAACCCACATATCATGATATTGTGGTTATATTAAACAATAAAATGTAGCACGTTCTTAATAGTTACCTTATGTAAAAGCCCATAATCGCATTATACATTTAGATGCTGGAAAAAATCCATATTTAAATACAATGACAGCTGGCACATAAACGGAAAATATATATAAAAAAAAGAAATATATATATATATATATATATATATGTATGAATACTACAATTCTAATTATTTTTAATTGTGGTCAGCAACCAATGGAAGCACATACTCAATGGTCGCTTGTATAAAATACATTTAGATGCATTGCCAGTGCACAATATATGAATATGAATATGAAAATGAATAATAAAAATAGCTATTGAATGCTTTTAATTTAAAATATTTCATTTGTGATCAGATTAAGATTAATAAATGGCAAAAGCATATGCTCCAGGGTAACATTTGTTGTGCGTGATAATTACATATTTAAAACTGTGTTCAAATGTTTCAACTTGTTTATATGTTTATTTATATAGAAATTGACATTTTGGCTATATGTATTTAAAAATAAACTGCAATTTGAAATGTTGTCATTTGTGGTCAACATGGAGCAGCCAATATTAGCACACACTCCATAGGCACTCCAACTAGTACAGTTTTAGCTGAACTTTAATTTAAAATTTTTTAAAAAAATATATATTCATAATATTCAAATGTATGAAATGGATATCATTTGTGGGTGCGTTATGCAAACAAACATTAAACAAATTCTACTCTAGGGTCACTTAACTCATATGAATGTGCAGCCACATCAAAAATTTGTTGCAAACTCCAAATATAAATTTGTCAATTTGTATGCAAAGAAAAAAAATAAAAATAATAATTTCGCACATTTTCATTTGTGGTCAAATTAACCAAACCAAATAACAAAAACATTGTCCCAGCGTCCGATGTCCGTTGTCCATCGCCCGTTGTCCGTTTTCCGTTGCCCGTTGTCCATTGTCCCATTGTCCTTCATTGTCATTTGTGTTAATTGTGGCTTTTTAGTTGTTAACGCCTGCAGCCTTAAAAATCTATGTGTACAGCACACACACACACACACACACACACACACATACACACAGAAAAAAAAGCTCTTTAACATTATAATGTGATTATAAAACAAAACAAAGGCAAAAAAGGCAAATAAACGAACTAACAAACAATTAAAATAAATGAACAAACAAGTACAAAACTTTGATATTATAATTAAATTTGTCTTTCATCATGGCTTTCTTATGTGGCCAGCTGCGACTCTATGCAATTTTATAAACAAAAATCAGACAGTTTTATTTAATTATTTAATGCAAACGCCAATATAAATTTTAATTGCTCTTTTTCATAAATATGTAAATTGAAAAATGCGTTCGAGAGATTTCGTTTTTTTTTTCGGTATTGAGTGGGAGGAGGGCGGAGGTGTTAGGTAGACCAGGTTGGGGTTAGGGATTGCGCTAATTATTTGCAATTAAAATTTATGCGGCTGCCTAAATCAACAAACTAAATCGTTTAATTAAAAAGCCGCGAACAGACAAATGAAACAATAATATAACAACACGAAAAACAGCAACAAAAAAAAAAAGCAAAAAGTGTTAAAAAATAGTGAACGCAGCAGCAATAAATATATTACAAACAAAAATGGCAATAAAAATAAGTAAATATTTGACAATTGAAAGCAACCGTTTGTGCTATACTCTGTTGGCATCGGTTAACTAAATTAAATATGGCAGTAAGTTTGACTTAAAACAAGATTTTAGTTGGAGCTAGATATCATTAGGTATCAGGTAGCCAGTGGTATTAGATTTTAAGCAATTTGTGATGTGAGCTCAAAGATGAAAGCTGTAGAAGCATGATGATGTACTTACAGATCCAGCTAGATCTAATGCTAATACTCATCTTTCCATATGCAATCCTAGTTCAGCAGCAACAACAGCTTGAATCACAAATTTGTTGGGGCTAATTATGGGAATATAGTCATGAAATATTATAGACTTTAGCAATTAGAAAGTGCTGCAGATATTTTTAAATTAGTTTATATAGGTGGAACCACATTCAGCTATAAATTGGCCATTGATGCTATCTTAATTCATGCCATAAATTGCTTTTATACTAGAGTGAATAAAACTCCTATTATGCTAAAGACACTTATTCATAGTTAATTGCAAATTATGCCATACTCATGGGCGCATTTTATTGTACATTTGTGCAATAATTCTCAATTGCACACGCTCTCAAACGCTTTTGACCGCAAACTGCTAAAAGCCCTGTGGTGTTTTTCTATTAGTTTTGTGTTTTAAAAATCAATTGGCCATAATGCTTTAGAAGCAATGCTCAATTGAAATGCTGGTAGAGCAAAGATATATAAGGAATTGCGTGCTCTAATGAGACCAATATATATGTAAGCAATATCAGCAGCTGTAGGTGAAAGATAAATGCTAAAGGCATAGCATACTGTGCCGAATATAAATCTATCTAACAGATATAATATACAACATGGACAGCTCAAGTTTCAGTAAAGTTTAATTGCCAATTAAGCACTACACAAAACACAAACCCTGAAACTCTTTGAAAAATGTAACATAATAATATTATTCGTATAAAACCAAGCTGCCAAACAAATTTGTATAACAAATTTGATGGCTAACAGCTTCCAGGAAGTGTTAACAAGCAAACAAACAGTTAAAGAACAACACAACACACAACCCCTTATAATATATGTAGTACAATAACAGTATAATAAATACTATAATAACACTATTGATATTAGCACTTGATAGCATCTAAATTTTATAGCTGTAGCTGTAGCTGTAGCAATATTGTTGAAACAAAAAAAATATTCACACAAACCCCAAATATGCTCGTTTTAATCCTTTTTGTTTTTTACAAAAAACAGAGTATAATGATATTGCTTGAAGCCACAACAAAATCACAGCCGCAAGTACAAAGATAAATAAGTGGCATTGTCGGTTTCATTTCCGGTTGTTGCATTTGCATTCAAATGGCTGGGTGTGTAAATGTGTATCTGTATTGGTTGTGTCTCTATATTGCTGTAATATGTATAGCTGTATGTATATATTTGTGTCTGTGTGTGTGTGTTTGTGTGTAAGTTTCTGCTTGTAAGCGGTATATAAGCACATTTCCAACTGCTTTTTAGATTTAAGCGCTGCGGAGCAGAGCAGCAGCACCAGCTTCACCAGCTAAAAGCACAAAAATAAAGCAATAAAAAGCAGCACGCCACAAGAAAAGCAAAAGCTGCCACATTGAGGGGCGCCACTTCTTACAGTTAGTAGCAGCTGTCGTTTCCGTCCAACGTTTCTACCTCACTCACTCACTCGCTCGCTCACTCAACATTTTGTATTGCCCTGCTGCGGATGATGTTGCTCCATCTATTGCTATAGCTCCTGGACTCCTACTCCATCTATTTAGACTCCTACAATTTCAGCGTCCTGCTGCCTTGTGACTTAGCCTCCGACTGTCTTTCAGTTTCTCACTTCATCAGTTACGCCAAAAAGGAGACTCTGCAATAAATTTCGCTGATTGCTTCCGCTTCTTTTTGCCGCCGCCCTCGACTAGAATCTTCTTCGTTCACTTTAGTAACCTCGACTCCGTTACGGCCGACTGCCTCATTTTTTATGCCGCTTGATAAAGTAATATCCGTTTTAGGTATACTTTGTTTTTGAGGCCGACGCTACCATAAAAATGACCCGCATTTGAGGCTATATACTTATTGCATACCCTAGAAGCGCACCAAAAACCCCAGCAGCTACTTACGTATATTAACAAGCTTCTGACAGCTCTTAAAAAGCGTATTAAGTAACAATATTTTGCAAACTCTCTAGCCACACCACCATGAATTTTAAGTACGCATGTTTAAAATTAAAGGGTATTAAATACATTTTTTATACATATTTCTTTTTTGTGTTTGCTTCCGTTTTTTTGAGTTTTGTTTTTTCGGTTGCTGCAAATAATGTGCCAACTTTTGTGCTATAATTTGGTCACAACGAGCTGCAGTTTTTGTGTGTGTTATGTGTGTGCGTGTGGATGTGGATGGGGGGACGGGGACGACGACAACTAACACAGATTTGTGGCCTTGTGACTGGACTAATGGCTCAAGGGGCGTATGCGTCATATCACAGCACGCATTCGTAGTGTAGGTCAATGCTGATGGAGCTGAGCATAGCACAAAAAAAATAAAAGGAACTGGAAATTTCAGTTAAAGCAATGTACACACTATGCATTGGCCTTGCACCAACCGAAACTGCTTTGAATGAACGTGTGTGTGTGTGTGTGTGGTATGTGTATGTGTGTGTGTGTGGTATGTGTATGTATGTGTGTTGTAGTTGTATGTAATTGAAACTTCCGCTTTGGTCAGTTAGCGCAATTTAGCAAGCTGCAAAAAAGTTAGATACGGCTGAAGTAACAGGCAAAGTGCAAAGTCCATTGCAGCTACTTGGCTTTCATTTCAATTTAAACTTTAAAAAGCCAACTTTCATAGGTGTATATGTAGACCGTGTGTGTGTGTGTGTGTGTCTGGGTGTGTGTGTGCAGCCACATGTACAAATGAAAATTATTTAAAATGATTTATTTCACAACAATTTTCATTAGGCGACCAACTGCAATGCAGTGTACCCCTACTATACACACTTTCACACACACACTTACACACACACGTAGTATATTAAACACCCCTTAGCGCCTCGCACACCCCGGGTTTAATTCACTTTTGCTGATTTCTGTGCAAAATATTGCGAAGAAGAAGCCTTGGCAAAACGAGCCAAGGTACGTGGCGGGCTTTCATACATGTTTCATATGAAATAATTATATATGCGGTCAGCCGACGACTGGCTGCAGGCAGTGCAGCATCAATGCCCCTCTCCACACCCCCTCTCACTGCATTTACCTCTGCTCCTGTTAAGATTCCCTTCAACCCCTGTGCAATTTGCTTTGCGCTTAGCCAATGGCAAAAAGGGACAAAAAATGAAGGAAATGTTGCAAGCAAAAAAAAAAAAAAGAAAAGAAAAAAATATATTCGTAGCTAACAAAATGTGCTGCTGCTACATGTTCCATGTTCCGTGGCGACTGCTGCATAACTTTTGCGGAAATTTGACTCTAGGGCGCAGCAGTCACGCCCCCATAGCCGCCAAACGTTACAAAGCCCCCCTTCCACTATCCGCTTTCAACCGTCACTGCTGGCCACTGTCATCGTCGTCTGTGCGCAAAAATTAGTAGAAAAGTAGAAAGCAGAAAAAAAAAATAAAATTGGTAAAAGCTGAAACTTGGAAAAAGGTTAACAAGCGGCAGTGAACAGCGCTGGGAATTGTGTGTGTGTGTATGTGTGTATGTACTACAAAAAGAAGTTATAATTTTTGGCAGGCAGGGCAACAACAACAAACATAACAATAACAACAACAATAACAACTACAAAAGGACACGTTAATGAAAAGCAAGCGTGAAATATAATCATAAATTTTGCAGTGCTTGCACGGCACGACAACCATTTTTGCAACTCTATGAGTGTGTGTGGCCGTATATATATGGTACTTGTTTTTGTTTTGCATTTGTATAAACACGCAGCTGTGTGTGTGTGTGTGTGAGTGTGATCGCGTGTGTGAAAGTGCGCGCGCGTGTGTGTGTGTGAAAAGTGCCTGGACATACTTGTGCTTGAAACAAGTGCATTTGCGGTATACCCCCAAATGTATGCTACATTAATGTTGAGCATGGAAAGATGTGCGGGCGTCCGTGTGAGTGGCTCGACATTAACTGGCACAACTCACACACACACACACACAGCCACATACATGCTTACATTGTACAAACTACAGAGAAAGTCCACAGTCCAGAAATCCTAGACTAGACTTGGTTCAACAGTGGTCAGCTTAGTGTATAACTAAGTGTTTCTATGTGCGTGTGAATGTGTGTGTGTGTGTGTATAGTGTATGTAGTTATGTGTGTTGTGTTATGGGGTATGGGGTATGAGGTGTTAAGTTTGGGTTTTGGTAACTTAGACGCTGCAGCGGAACTCAGAAAGTGCTGCTAAACATCTGGTCTGGAAAACGAACAGAACAAGTGTGGAGTCATGTTAATGCTACTTAGCCTTGATATATAATAGAGATGAGACTCATTTCTTAGTATTTAGTATATATTTCGTTTATCTTTCTCCAGAGCATTAAACAACTAAACACCGTATTCAAGCTAAAAACCTTTGAGATTTAACAACTTTGCTTGTGAGGTTTTTTGGCAAAGTAAGTACAATTGCATAACAAAAGAATTTAGAAAACATTTCAAAAACTTGAGATTTTAAGATAAATTTATTTTATATAATATAATATTATAAAGGAAATAGCATACAATTTACCAGGAGAAAAAAAGCTAAAGAATGCGAAGTATACTAGCCCGATATTCTATTTTATTCTATTCCATTGATGAGTTATTTTATTTGTTATTTATTATAGACAAGCAAAACGTTTCCAAATAAAGACACCGACATGTTGGGGGAGATTTATGAATGGAGCAACAGTTGTACTCCAGTATAAAATTAATGTGACCATATATAAATATATAACAAGTGAATCTAGAGTAGAGGCAATTTTTAAAAATCTATTCCACATGGAAATAAATTAAATTTGATTAATTTTATGAAGTGCTAGCTGTGAATCTTCGGATGCAAACTTATGTTTTGTTGAATAACTGTCACGAAAAATTGTTTGAACTCTACAAAAAAAAAGTTAGAAGTAATAAATAACAGCAACCTAAAATGCCAAAAAAATCAATTTCAAGTTGATCTAAAATTTGTTTAAATGTGATCGAGTAAAGGAACGTTTACTATCTAGATTTGATATCCATAAAGTTTTTGGCAAACAATTTTTCAAGTACAGCTGTAAAGTTATCAAATAAAAATTAATCTGCAAGATTCTCAACATTTTTCCAAAGGTGGTATGAAAATTAAAAAAACACAATATATCGAACCAAAATTTTAATTCAAAATTTAATTGACAAATCAATCTTAATTAAAAAACATTTTGCATGGAAATTTGTTTTCTTTTGATAAAGCTGTATAAGCCTTATAGTCTAGGGTTAGAGGGGTTAGCCTTCTACGGCAATTGAAGATTTGAAAAGACTTAACACACGTTTCAAAAAATATTGGTTAATGAAACAATTTGCATAAAAATAAATTCGTTTGACAAAACTACGAGGCTTTAGACTGGTTAGTTTACACTATGGAAATTTGATGAATAACCCGATAAATAATATAAAAAATACGATCAAAAATATATATATTCTACAATTAAAAACATTGCGTTTTAAGTTTTAACAAAGTTAGGAAACTTATGTGCTATGTGCAGAGTAGTAGAAGATCGAATGTATAAAAAATGCTTAGAGCAAGAACAAAAAATACACACCGCATAAAAATCCCTTCATAAAGGGAATTTTTATAAACTTCACACGCTTTTAAGGGCACTGCGACTCCAACTTTCGTACGGTTTGTGGCTTGGCTAACTGAAGCCCACACACCGTAGCCATTGCCAAGAGCTTTCTGTTAAGCTCAGTAAGAGCAAAAATATTCTAGCATATAAATAAATGTATAACAGTTTATGTAGGGGTGTTTTATAGAAAATTGTGTACAATACTTTATTTAACTGAATTCTTTGTTTTTGTTTTTTTGTTTGAATGAAAAAATTTATTACATTTTGAATGTGAGGGCGCTATAGAAATGTCGAGTTAATTGAAAAACAACATACGCGACATAAGCATAATAAATGTATACATATATATATATGAATATATTATATTATATATAATAATTATAATAATATTATAAACAATTGATATACTTTTAAAGCGATGCAATTTTCAATAATTGTGAGTGTGTGTGTAATTAAACTAATCAAATGCATAATTCTGTTAACAATTTGTGAGTTTATATTTGACTATAATTAATGCTAAATCTGATTGCGATTTTGAAGAGTTTAAACATTTAAGCCAAAGACCGAGCAACAGCAACATAGAGCTCTTAGTAATTAGTTCTTGGTTTCGTTTTTGTTTTAATTATTTCGCACAACAATTTAAAATTACACACAGTCTCTCACGCACACTTAAACATTCATACATAAATAAGATATATATATAGATTATATATATATATGTATATATTTTCCATTTTTAGCTTTGAACGGCACAATAATCATAATTTGCACTATTTTTACGATTCATCAATTTCTGTTTTTGATTAATTATATTTATTTTTGGTTTCTTTTTTTTTCATTCCTTCCTTCCTTCTTTCTTTGTTTATAGATCAGTGATAAATGCTTATCAGTAAGTTGTATTTACTATACCTAATAGGTAAGTAATTCATTTTGAATTTATTTATATTTATATATATATAATTTTTTTTATTTTGAGTCCAGCTACAAAACGTTGCATAAAGTCTGTATAAAAGTTTGTTTTTTGTTGATCTTTTTGTTTCCTGTTTTTAGTAAGTTTTCTTCTGTTCTTTTGTTTTGACTAGTAAATTACAAAAAAAAAAAAACAACATCCAATTAATTTCTTGGCGACGACGACAATTTAAACCTACATTTTTGCTATGTAATATGCAACACTATATAATATATTAGATATATTTATATATGTGTGTGTGAATGAGTGTACATATTTCAGCTAAATAAGAGTTATAGTGTGTTGGAAACAGCTGCTATAAGATCACTGCCAGCCAACATCATCTTGATTTTCATCATCCGTGATCGTTGATCGTTGATTATGGCCAGCATTTTGATAACTGTATAAATTGTACTGCTCATTAGACTAACATCGTCATCGTTTGTCATTTTTTACTAGTTTTAATTCATAAGCGCTAATATTCGTTAATGCAACAAGTCTATGTGCGTTCGTCGCCATCGGATCAATCAAAAATGCACACAAATACCCGCAAGCAATTGATGCCCACCTTCTCCCAGCAACCCTCCTCTGTGGAACGCCCGTCATTGACCAAACGCATCTTCTTTGGATAATTCTTTGGGCTGCTGCGATCACTTAAATGCACTGGCATGAGGGCATATTCAGCGCGTGGTTCGCGAAACTTCTCCATCAGCTCAGCTTGTTGATCAGTGAGGTTCTTTGGCTTCCTGCCTGCAATGTAGAAAAAAATTATTAGTTTAGAATGTTCTGTAGTAAGTTGGCAAATCTGCAATTTAAGAAAGGTTTGTGGCGCTAAATACCCTGTACCTATTTGCAATAAGCAGACCTTTAGCGAAATAAACCCTTTTCCTAGCAGACTCCCCTACACTCTTTGCTCTACTCACCCTCCAATATATCAAGTACTAGCGATGATTCAATTGGTGGCAGCAGATCAAGGCGTTCGCAGGAACGTTTATATTCCATTGGGGTCATGCGTAAATAACGTGGCATTAAGCACAGCGGCCCCAATACAGTGCGTCGATTTTCTGGTGTAGCATCGAGATTCTTGCGTGTACATTCCGCCAAACTCCAGCTGGCCAAACACTCGGTCAGTGTCAGCTCTGAGCGCAACTGTAGTGTGTGACGTTTGACCAACGTTTCCAGTTCCTCGAAACGCAAATCGTTCATTGGATCCATAGTTAGCAATAGTTCGGCATGCATATCGATTAGTTGGAGTGTATTGTGTAGTAGTGCAACACCATAATCCTCGGTGGTAAACGGATTTGGATTGGGTATGAGATTTATCTGAGCAGCAGCATCCACATCGCCGCCTTCCTCCTTTGCCTTGGCTACCTGTGCAGCGGCCAATTGTTTGGCCTGTTTAAGCTTTAAGGCCTGCTTGCGGGCTATCTGTTGTCCAGTCTCTTGTATAGTGATCACCGTCTGGTGTTGGTTAGTCAGCGCAATGCCCTGATAGAACCAAAGCGCCTTATATATATCCAATGCGGTGGCACTGGATATGCTGAGATCAAGTTCGCGTATACAATAGATAATCTGCAAATAGATATGGAATAGGATTATAGAAATTAGATAGAATATAACGATGAGAATAACGGATGAGAATTATAGTCTACATCTGTAGCTATAATCTGGAGATATTTATCCAATTATATAATAATAAACTCAAACAAAACTCACCAAATCGGGAACATTGAAACGATCTGACAATTCGAGTATCTTCAATAGATGTTTGTGATCGCGATATGGTATGAAATGTTTCTCCATGTATCGCACAATTAGCTCAAAGTCGTTCTTGTCCACATTGAGTATCTGGAAATGATTGTCGCTCTTGCGTCCACTATTTGGGCCTGCGTGTATTAACTTGGCCAATTCAACGCTGCGTTCCAGCACCGATTTGCGCTCGCATCGTATCATATAGCGATCATCGCCATTGACCACAATGAAATCTATATAGGGATTAACAATGATGGGTACACTACTATATATGTTGGTCTGACCACGTGAATATAGTGCTGGCGTCGATATATGAGCTGGTGGTGCACTTGGCTGTGGTGCACTCTGTATGGCATCTACATGATGGCCATCAGGGCCAAGACCAAATGGCAACACCATACTTTTATCTAAATTTGTGTTCTCGTTGCTGTTTTCGTTATTGTTGTTGTTGTTGTTGCTGCTGGTGTTGTTGTTGCTGCTGTTGTTGCTGCTGTTGTTGCTGTTGTTGTTTGTGTTTGTGTTGTGCGTACGTAGCAGCGCCTTGTGCACCAAAGCGCCAACCAGTGGCAACTCTTTGGTAGGATTCCTTTTGATAAACTCCTGCTCCAAGCGGCTGGGTGTGGCTCTCGGACGATGCTTGTTGCCAATCTGTTGGTTGATTACCAGCTGAAAGATTTAAGAGAAGTAGAAAGAGAAATTAAATATAATTCAATTAAATTTTATAGAACTAATGTTTGTTTAATTATAACTAAAGTTGGGTTTTGTCTTAATAGTTGTGAATTGAATGAATTTTTAAGCTTTAAACGTAGTTTTAACCAATCGTTCATGTGGCTGCTATATGGTATTCTGATTCGATCTGGTTTTGCTTTATATTTTTGCACTAAATGCTGCAGAAAAAGGCAACACAATGTGTAGTTTCATCAAGTTAGCACTGTATGGTTGAATGAGCTGCACCTTAATACATTTATTGATGCCTATATATCACATAATTAATATATAAGTTTTAGTTAGAGCAAAGCACCTAGTACCTAGGCAGACAGCGTCTAGCCACAACACAACTGAGCGCTGGCTACAGTCTAGAATAAATGCCACAACACTTCAAAAATTCAACCCCCAGCAAAGTTAGAAGTACAACAATCAAATTAGTCACTAAAAATCAGTTTGAACTTCTATAAAAGCTAGACATACATATATATCAGATACCGATTTTACAATGCGATTAATAGCTGTATTCTGCTTTAAACAATTAATTGCTCACATATCTATTGAGTGCCTGTAATATTGATAGCTATACTAATTACTAATATACATATGCATATATATGTATGTGCTTATCTATGTTTAACAGCTTTGAATTGCATTATAGACACCTTCCTTATCGACAATACAATATTTATAGTCTGTGGCTTATCTGTAAGTAATTTTTTTTTTGTTTTTGTATTTTTATTCGATTGTGGGGAGTCACAGTCTTCATTTCAGTTTGCTGTACCTTTAAAATATATACCCATTAGTCATCAATTGGGTATCCTAATTACACCACATTTGGAAATCTATAAATTCGCACGATATATTGCTCATTCATGAGCAGATAAAGACGACAAGTGTTAAGAGTTCCCCCACACTTTTGTCAAGTTCAGCGCCAGTTCTTTATCTTTCAATTACTGCACTTAGTGTGTGAAGCACTCGTATAAATCGATTAATGGTCGACTATAAGTTTAATCGCTGATTTTCACACGTGACTATAAATAGAGAGTTTAACTCTTTAGCCAAGTACGTTAAGCCGCAAAATCGTAATAAATTCTGTTTTTTTTTTATTTGCTGTGCAGAGGTCAATCGATTTAAAGCTTGCAATCGTTTGATTGCCCACAAAAAAAAACTTGGTTGCAATTCATCATCGAGTGTCCATAAATCATGTCTCCCCCATCCACAATCAGACCGATATCGTAACGCTCTAGACGTCAGATATACGCAGCGCGTGACAGCCCATAAATTGTATAATACCCCCTAACCGAAAAGACCCCAAGTGATAATGTCAGATATAGTAGTACCAACCAGAGTACCAACTACCCAAACAAACACACACACACACCTCTCTCGGACAGTCTAATGTTTGTGTCAATTTGTCTCAGACAGTACCGCTACCACCGATCAGTTAGGTACTCAATTCTTTATATATATGTATATAAAATACCAATTGACCATGTCATGACCATATAATACTAAAACGATTCATTGTTGGACTAACATAATATATGACGATTATCTAGATCTGATAAGCGCCACCCAGCAAAAGATCTGAATCATTGGAAAGTGCACAGCATAAATTAAAACAACTAGAGCAATCAGATAAGAAAAAACTAGAATCGAATTACTTTCATTCAATTCAATAGCCTATATATGTCAAATTCATATTTAATGATCGTCTTATTTAATATTTAAATGATCTATGAGTAATGCTAATTACGTACAAACACGCTACAGATCAGATGAACTTTTAAGCAAAGCTATAGTAAATTCATATTTATGACAAGTTTTAGTTCATATTAAGTCAATCAATATCCAGTAAATAAATATATATACACAAGGGTCTACTAGATTTTACTTAACGCTAATTTTAATTCATAAGAAATTCAAATGATTCAGATCCAATACACTATAACTATATATTATAATAATCATGGCAAGACAACTAAATCAAGCTGTTGCATACAAATTTTAAAGAATTATACAAATTTATTAACAAGAATTCGTAGAAATCTTCTAAGCACAACCAAAATTCTCACGTTTATTCAGAGAGTAGGTCTGATAGATGAGCTTTACACTCAGTCGAGGGTACAATAGAACTAATTGGGCGCGGTACATTCGCCTCATTAGTAAAAATAATAATAAGCTTATCAAAAACTCAAGTCTGATATCTGTCTTCCCTTTAAAAGTACTCCATTGAAGTACTTCCTACAGCAGGCATGATAAATTGAGCTGCCCTGTATTAATCTATGTTCCATAAACTTTTGCCTGTTGCTGTTGTTGTTGTTGTTGTTATTATTGCTTTAAGTACAAAGCAAACAAAATTAATTATGGGGCACACTATGATTACTACGAAGAAGTTTTGCAAAAAAAAATAAAATAAATAAAGTTCAAATACTGTATGTAAAAAAAAAAAAAGTTCAGAATTCCGACAATATTTGTACAGTTGGTAGGAAGACAAAAAATTAAAGCTGACGAGTAGAGTGTTGACATCTACAACACACACGTTATGTGTGTGTATTTTTGCCACCACTCGCTACACCGCCACATAATTCCGCCGCATGACTCGTGTGACTGTAACTCCAACGGCATGGATTCGAAGATTGTATAATGTTCTATATAGTGGTGATACTGGTTAAAAATCAGCATGCACATGTTGATGATAGCGTTGTCATAAACAAATTATCGTTTTGCAAATATATTTTTATTATATTTATTTATATATATTTTAGTGGTTTTTACACGACGCCTTGCTTTTGCTGTTGTTATCTGCATAGAAGCTACAGCAGCTTCGACTACTCCTCCTACTACCTCCCTCCCACACTCCAAACGCCTCGGCATAAACCACACAGATTCCAGACTATTTTTATTTGGATCACAATATATGAATTAACACCACCGATGCTGCATAGTCATAATCTGAAGTCGTATATATATACTATATATATATATGTTATTGCCTTTGTTTAACACACACAACTCTTTGCTGCACTCCCTGTGCGTCAGCGTCAAAACGGACAATAAACAGGCGTGGGCGTTTCATTGCAAAGGGGGGCGCCGCGTTCTTGAACTTTGGCAATATCAAAGATATATACTATATATGTTTATATATGTATGTGTGTGTTTGTGTGTGTGTGATAGTAAAAACCGGCACTTCTTACATTTTATAGCTCGATTTGATGTTTGTTTTTGTTATCACTAAAGGCTCACTTCTGAAGGCTCTTGCCATCAATCAATCAACTGCGATTTATTTATATATATATATATTTTTTTTTTTTTTTTTTTTTGGGGTTTGGCACTTTCAGTTAGCAGATAATATGTAGCACATTTCTATATACAATTTTTGATTTTTAACATTGTAAAATTTTATGATATTTTTCGCACAACAAATTTTGTTAAATTTTATTTAGAGTGCGAACCGCACGAGGCAAGCTTAGAACTTTAACTGCGCTTCTTTGCCCCAGGCAAACGAAGACGGCGCTGGCGATGACGCCGACGCCGACGCCAACAGCAACGTCCACACTGTACACATATCGACGTTAATATCGACGTCGACAGCGCAATGATATTCACTGATCGAAGCTATAGTACATTAGTTGAAAATTTGACGAGATTAAGCTTGACAAATTTATGAAAATTTATATTGGTACTACTATAATTGTACCAATAAATGGTACTAACTGTCAAGTGTACCAGTACCAAAATAAAAGTGGTAAAGACTTTAATATAAATTTCTAAATATTTGAATTATACTTTGATTTGTTTGTGACATAAATTATTTAGATATAAATAAACAAATTGCTTTTAATAGAAATAAATAAATATTAGCTATGATTGCAATCAAAGCAGCGGTAAATGTTTAAAAATTATTTGGTTTAATTGCAATCATTTATGACAACAGCAACTAATTTATTTTATTTCGTTTTGTTCATTTGATTAGAATTCAATTTATAAGCAACACTGGCTTAATTATTATTTGTTGGTTGGAATTTGAAAGTAGTTTTTTGTTATGTGCCATAATTAATATGCCAATTAAATGTATTTAGGCATATATATGAGCTTTAATACTTATTGGAAATGGAACTATTAATGAAACGTTTGTCTAATTAAACCATAAAAATTAAGTTTTGTAGATTTAATAATATCAAAATTTATAATTCTTATAGAAACTTTTTGTGCTGAGTGAACTTGTGGATTCAGTTGTATTATCTATTATGTCAATTGGGTTTATACGCATAACACTAAGAGTAACCAGAGAAGCAACAGGTAGAGCCGACTTCTCCACTCTAAACGTTTTGAAGTCACAGTTTTCAAGTTATTTTTAATTTATATATATTTTTTCTATTTATTTTATTTTAAATTTTTGCATACGTAATTTTATGCTCATTTGAATATAGTACTGTGCAAATTTCATCACGATCGGC
>JBAMCO010000056.1:1234-19934 GCA_037075125.1 Hirtodrosophila caputudis | reverse complement strand
TATGTAATTTAATCTCTTTGTTAATGTTATACACCAATTGCAATGCAAATATTGAGTCCTTATTCTGGTACAACAATTAAAACTTTTGATTTATTTATTGTTTATTAAGAACTGCATATCTTTATAATATTAGAAAAGAGTCAATAAGAATTGAATTTAACACTCAAAGTTGCTACTCACGTTATTAAGCTTTGCCATGCCTTCGATCCGTTGGTGTTGCCTTCTATCTCTACTAAAGGTTATGTTGATCGATCAATATATGAGCTATAAGAAAGAGATAATAACAGTTATTGCATATTTTT
Source organism: Hirtodrosophila caputudis (assembly GCA_037075125.1). NCBI lineage: Eukaryota > Metazoa > Arthropoda > Insecta > Diptera > Drosophilidae > Hirtodrosophila > Hirtodrosophila caputudis. The sequence goes on along the minus strand of JBAMCO010000056.1, from coordinate 19,632 downwards.
GTTAAGTTTCTTTTCGAAAAATATAAAATTAACTCATGGCTAAAAACAATACGTTTTTATTCTTTATCTTTGCAGTTGAGCTCTGATCTGGTCTGTGATATCCCTTAAATGGAAGTCTCTCAAACATATTGTAATTTATTACTTAAAAATGTTATGTACCACAACAATAAATATCAAAATATTGCTATAAATAAACCAATTTTCCATCAAAACTGCCAGTCAATAAAAAACGAATTTCTTGCTGTGGGTTTCTCGAGGGTTTAGGTGTAAACGGAAAACGGGTCCAAGAGCAGGTCGAGGTATGCAGCAGCATTTATGGACACAAAATGATTGTTATTATACCTTCTTATTATTATTATTGTTATCAAAGCCAATGTCAAGCCATAGCAGAGGCAGAACCAAGGCACAGCAGGAGCAAAAACCCAGTACCGGAAACATCGCCAGCAAAAACGTGCCCGGCATTAGGAGGTGGCCACCTTGAAGGTAACCGGCCTGAAGTGCTCCGCCTACAACATTGTGTCGTGTACAAAAATTTATGTTTTGTTTGTTTATTTGTTTATGCAGTGCTTTGTGAACTGTTCCCCCACACCTATTTGCACATTTGCACACACATACGAATATCGCAGTAGCTCATGCAAATTTATACACCTGCCCCGACGCCATAATAAATATTCACCAAAAATATCTCATTTCAGCGCCTTTTGTCTACCTTATACTGGTGGGCTTGTCACGTGTTGGCATCATTACCGCACGTACCACCATTATTTATACAAAATGTATATCGTTTATATAGCGACAGCCAACTCCCTCTACAAAAAAAAAATTAAGAAAAGTTACGTTGAAGATGGGTGGCAAGGCCAAACTCCTCTTTCAAAGATGTTCATAATCTTAATTCAATGAAATCCATTTAATGTTAAGATATGCTTGATAAAATCGTTAAAACATTTTACAAAACTGAGCCTTCAAACATCGAGAAACTGTAAATAAAACTGGTTTGTAACCAATTTTTTTATAATTAAAATGTTTCTGAATGTTACAACTCCTATTTAATAATACAATTGCTACCTGCAGCCATATATGTAACATCTGTGTGGAATAATATCTGTAATTATTCATTAGCGACTTATTTCTAAAGCATAATCTAAAGACAAAGATATTACTCAATAGAAATATATAATTTTTGAACTCGTGACAAACTAATAATACACTTCGCATCACTGGTTGCGGTTACTCCAATAACGAAACAAATCTGAACCATCCGTCTTTTTTGTTTATATTTATTATATATATATATATGTCTTAAATACATACATGTACATATATCTAAGCCATATTGCTAATTGTCCACTATATGCTTGTGTAGGTAGCATCTAATGCCGTTTAGTTGCTCTGTAGAGATATGTCGTTTTAGCAACTCCTTTGGGGCATACAATTTACAACACATGTGAACGGCCCAGCGACGCTTGAAACTAGGCAACAAAACATGGCCAACATGTCGTAGAGCTCAAAGCGTTACAGTTAATTTGTTGACAGCTTAGTTGGCCAGTACTGGCCTGGACTTGATTGTGTTGCCTGTTCCTTTGGGACTACAATACGGACATGTCAGTTAGGAGCAACAACAGCAACTGACTAAAATGGAAGGACAAACGGCAGCGCACAATTGTAATTAGTGACTATACCTATAGTTTAAACATAGAAATGCAAAATTGCTACACAAAAGACGGCACAAATAATAAAAAATATATATGTATACATAGTAAGCATATACTTGAGCTGGAAAAACATTGATATGCCATTGAAGACTGGACGAATTAATATACCCAAATAATAATAATTTAGATATTATAAATATAATGTAAATTTGATTTAAATAATTTGTTCAATCTAAAATATTAACTAGATTGATTAACGTATTTGGAATACGACAATCTAAATCAAAACACTACTAAGGATCTATGTAATCACATTTATGGGTAATTTCAATATTAATTTTCAATTGTTGTTAAATAAACACAATGAAGAATAAGGAAAATATTTAAGTTGCCATTTTGTTTCTTATAAATACAATTTGGACTTCAATTTTCGCTTCGATTTGCTGTTCGTATGTCAAATTTCAACATCAACATCATTGTCATCGTCAATTAATTGGGTTTCACAAAAGCTCTGAAAGCAGCAACAGTACAAATAAGGTATAAAATAAAAAAAAAAAAACAGGTCAGCAGGTGGAGAAACGTGGAAAGTAAAAGATTATATTTCCTTGTTATGACTTACGGCTCAGCAGAAAATGAAAAAAGCGCCAAAGTGAAAATAAATATTGAATTATTGAAATACAATACATACCTAATACAAATATATATATATATATGTCACAATATATACATATATGAGTAAGTATACGTGCCCTACAAAAATATACGACTTTCACAAATATATACATATTTACTTATCAAAGGGTTTCTCGTCAGTCTGAAGTTCAACCTCATTTAAAATGCAGCTGACAATTTACGTTTGGCAACTAAGAATATAAATTTTCAAAAGAGCCGCTCAAAGTGTGTTTATATATTGAAAATCGGGTAACTTTGTGCTTGACATGCAGTGTTTAGTTGAAGTTATTCCCGTGTTTATATTCGCTTTTGATATTCCCAGATTTAGAAAATATACGCTATCTCTATTTCTCACATAGTGTCTAAAATCTTACACGAGCTACATTAGACATGTATAATTTTTTATTAATCAATCTGCACATCTAAATATGAATTTTAATGAAAATAAGTGAGCCTATATTTAGGAAAGCAAACTGAAATAAGGCAAGTTTTGAAAAAAATATCAAAATTGGACCGAATTTAAAGAGAAATTCACTTTTAGAACATCTGCGTGCTGTATTTAATTCGCATTTTTTGCGCCCCGCTCAGCTTATTGTCAGCGCAAATATTTGTTTGTTTGTGTTTTGACGTAAGACGCAGCCACGCAACCTCACAGTATACATGAATTCACAGGAACAGTCCCCATAGACCCTGACCAAACCGCTCAATTGAGGCTCAGCATGAGCGCTGGCTTATTTCGTTTTACGAGTGCGCGTTGGGCCCAGGCAATATTTTGCATGTTTGCATACAAAATATCATATTTGCTGAGATTGTTTCATTAAAAAAAGCAAGGCAGGTGGTGCTGTGCACATATTTCTAACTAGAGCTACAAACTACCTGGGGCTATGCTCGTACGTGTTTAGATTTAGCACCTACACACACCCATATACACACACATACACCACATGCGTGGCACATAAAATGGTCATATTGCCGCGTTGAGGAGGAAATTGGTTTTCCCACGCACCATGCCAACCGAAAGAATAATATCTGTGAAGAAAACGCAATCTTAAAAACTTTTTCAACTAGTTGTGTATGCCAAACAGGTGGACTTCTGTTAGGCTCATAAAATTCGCTCGTTTTTGTTCCTTGCCTTTTGGGAGCTGCTCTAAAGCATTGAAAAGACATAAGGCTTACAAGCAGGCAAAAACTCTTTTGTCCATAAAAAAAGTAAGCCGTACAGCACCAATAGCCATAAAAGTGTGTAAACATCGGCCCTACTAAATACATTTTCCTCAAAAAAATAAGTCATGAATATAATTTAATTGGGATATCTTTCATGTGCAATATTTCACTTCAGAATTAATGCAACAGAAAAATGCGCCAGATTGAGATAATGCTACAATGCATATTTTCTATGAAATTATTAACAATTTCTAATTAATTTAAATTTAATTTAACATTCATAATGCCTAATATTACTTACACACTAAGTAAGGAGGTATGCCCAGGAGTCTTCCTGCAGGGAGAATTATTGGAACACCACAGTAGTTACAGGTACCTGGAGATACACTTAAACTGGGGTCTGACATTCAAAAAATATATCACTAGCATCATTAATATGAGAGAAATAAACCAGGAAAAAAGAGCTCTTGCTTCAAAACAAGGTCACAATCCAAAAGACATTACTTCAACCTGGCGGTATAGTCTGCAAGTATGTTATATTGAACGAAATCAAAGCGTCCTCAAAATTGAAAACGTAACAAACTAGCGAACTGGGATCTATATACCTTGGTTCCATCCATTCCAACAGTTAAGCAAACCGCCTCCAACAGTGACAAAATAGAAGACGAGGAGAAGGAAATTAAGAAGGTCACATCCGAATTACTACATTGTAATAATCCAAATAAGTTCCAATATCATGACGATCGAACGATAAACATCTGAGAAAATGACACATGAAATACAGTTGCCTCGTACTAGCTGCCAGCAGTCAACGCGCAATTTTTAGGTTGTTGTCTTGACTAATTGGCTTCCCCTGACAAATCTTGACTAAGTTATAATGCACATGTAAATGTGAATTAACTTATATACAAATTTGTTGTTATGGCCTAGGTACGGGGTGAACCGTAGTCATGTGTACTTGACTCCAGCACACTTGCTTGTTTTTTAACTGTATTGTTTAATTCGTTTAATTTGATAAATTTGCATATATTTATGGGGTTTCCATATTAATTACTCACATTGAACTATTTTAAGCGTAAGGTTGTTAAACATTGAATAAGTTTCGCACCTAATAAAATAATAATAAAAAATTTATTTAACTGGAAAAACTAATGTGAAAATCCAACAAAATTTATAATATCTATTTGCTAGTGGTAAATTACCACCCTAAATCTTTCAAATTTGTCTTTTAGCGTATTGTTAACCAAAAAGCACTATAAGCATCTGCTTTAAAATGTTTACCTTTTACACAAAACACGAAATAGCGCTAAACATCAAAACTGAGATACGATTCTCACCTCACGCCGTTGCTTCTTTTGCTTCATAAAAATGGAATAAACATTAACTTTCCATTTCAGTCAAGCTGTCAGCAGCACGAGCTGTCCAGCCCAACCACCATACCCACCCTTTCCTCTTCCCCCTTCCAATCGCTACCCGTGCGCTACGCCTGCACTTTGTTGCCTTTCCCTTTTCCGGCTAGCACACATACATAAAGCACAGAGTTACTCAATTATTTCGTTGACATTAAGCACATAAAAATACAAATAGATGACACCCAGCAACAACAACAACAACAACAACTCTATAAGAGGACTAGGAAAAAAGGACCACAACGAGTTCTTATAATGGTCGCACACTCCCATTCCCAAATCGCTGCTCCAACTCCGGCCAGACAGCGATTTGTCTGCAGATACCTTTTTGCCTAGGCCGAAAGGACGCCCGTCTTTATCGTAGATTAAGTGCGACATCATTATGTACCGTCAGCTTCGAAGTATTCGTTAGTTATACCGGGCATTGTGCTGAAATGTGCTTACAGCACATTAATTTCTTGCACCTGGCATTAAGATAATTGTTGGCCTTTGTTTAGATACAAGATGCAAGATAATCAACTGCGCATGGGCCACAAACTAAATGTATAGAAACGGAATGGCATTAAGTCGCAAGAAATAAAACATGTACTTCTATAAAAACTCATAAACTCTTAAGGTAACACTGATAGTTTGTTAATTTATGATACTTCATATCATCATACAAATAAAGATCAAATTTAAAAAAAAAAAACCGAAATACTAAGTTTTTTATTTTACTGTCTGTTGAAAATCATTTAAATTAAACATTTATGTATTCTATTTTTTTCAAAAAGAGAAAAAAACCTAAATTATGTAATTATTTCAAGTAAGAATTACTTTGGAGTAAATATATATATCTATAATTCTTGAATTCAACAATGTATTATATACATAAGTAATTTAGAATCACAATGTATATATTTTATTCGGGCCTTTAAATAGCTATACATGTTTGTTTAAAACAAATTATTAACTTTATCAAAGTTATAAACTGTTTGCCTTAATCTAAGAAACCAACTAATCATGAACACTGAACTCTGGTACTTAGGACAATAAATATTAAATAGCACAACAGGTTTTAAGAATAAAATATTAAAACAAATAAAATAAAATATAAAAAAAATTACAAAATATTATTTTGCCAACATCTTAGATATTTTTCAATAATATTAATAAAAAATCAGGATGGCACAAAACCGCGAAAATTTAATAAAATCAAATCAACTTTTAATGGAATTGTGTGCGTTGGGGTAGACAGGAGGCAGCCACTTTGAAGTTTCCTAAAGTCATAAGATCACACACACACACACACTCTTGACACATATGTAAGCCAAGGAGGGCAATTGTCTGTAATTTAATAACAAAATAATACGAAGAAATTACTTAAAGACAACGAGAAAAAAAAGCAAAAATATCATCAGCCATTCATTGTAGTCATAAGATGTAATCAGAAATTATATGCCCGGCCATTTGGCGATATACTCAAGTGCAGTTGGTCTGTGAAAATGTTTTGCCTATTTACGTTAGATTGTGTTTTGTCAACTACGCGAATTTTGTATTATTTTTTTGAAAAATGCTCAACGAAATGCCAAGGCCTAAAAGCAACTTAGTAATTGCTTATAAAATATGCAAAGGCGTAACCGCCTTGGACCATCTAAACAAACCTCACAGAACTCTCTAACACCCTCTCGAGCACGCACCCTTTTAGCCGGAAATCTTCGTTGGCTTTTGCGGTTACTTTCGACCGCCCACATTGGGTCTACAGTGGGCCTCGCCTAGCATGACATTGCCACTTAGCGGCTACATTAATGGCAGCGCCAAATGGCTCTCTCCCGCAGTCTCCAACTCACAAACTGAGCGTGTAACGGCAAATAAACTAATACAAACGAAGCAGCATAAAAACGTAGCATACTTTGGCGCTGCGTATGACGATGGAACGTTGTCTGCATCTTTTTTATCCCACACTGTCTCTTTAGCTGACTGAATCATGAATACTTAATGTTGACATGTACAAAGTACACAATATATGTATATGTACAGTTAGACATGTGTTTGTAAGTATATGTCGAAAGTTTCGAAAACATTGGCAAAAATGGAATAACAAAAAAATTGTATACGTAACCTGAAAGTTTCACATATCAAGACAAATTTGATGCCTCGGTCTTAAATTGAGCTGGCCTTGAATGAAGATAATAATAATTCATTAATCAATAATATTCTTTAGTCAATCTGTAAACACACATTTTATAATTATCTAATGAAATTAGACATTGATGACACAAATATATAAATTTATTTCAATTTTCAACCAATTCCACAACAAAATATCAAACATATTTAATGATCTTCTAAAATTTTGTGCACGAAATAAGTCGGGAAAGTTTTTGGAAGAATGTTCCACACATTCTGTGATGGAAATATGTGCTGAAAATTTACGATATTTAATCAAAAACTAACACAACACAAATATAAGTTTCTTGGAAAATATAGACATAGAAAAGAATCCAAGGGCTCTTAAAATTATGTGTTTCGTTGTTTATAGTCCGATCGAGATGAAATTTGCAGGAAACATCTAGATAGCTTTAAAATAGTCAAAGTTATTTGGGTTTTACTAGTTTCTATCAATTTTCCTAGTACCCCTCTATTCTACGAATATTTATAGAAACTGATCAATAATTGACGTAAACATAATGGGCATATAGTATATAGAAATCCATATGCCAAATTTAGTTTGTTTAGTTTCTAGCTCTTAGCTTATGTCCCTGAGACATAGGCGCCCATGTGGTTGTTTCTGCCTCTTACATACATTTGTTTAGTTTTTATCCCCTTTCACCTATTTATCAAATGGGTACAGGTTGTAAAAATAAATTAGAAAAATCAGAAAATGTTGATTAGCCAGTCCGGACCCTACCCACAGCTAAATGTGGTCAGTGTTTTTTCGAAAATTATAGAAAAGTGAAGGAAGAAGAGAGATACCAAAAGTTTTTTACGATTAATTAGTGACGGAAAATTAAGAAAAAACAGCCTACTGGAGTACGAAGGTAAACGGGGGTTAGAAGTTTAAGAAATGTGAGGCAAAAAGCAAGAATTGCATTTGAACGGACTCTATTCGATCCGGGCATCAAACGCATGAGCAATATTTCAAGATTGGGCAAACGAGAGAGAGGAGTTTAGTGGTGAAATGATCATTGAATTCTTTCCAACATCGTTTAATAAAGCCTAGACCTTCCTTAGCTTCAATAATAATTGTGTTAATATGGAGATTGAAGTTTAATAAAAGTCAAATAAAACTCCAAGGTCTTTAGCGGTAGAAATACGTTGCAATGCGGTATTGTCAATCATATAACTGTCCTAAGTATTACATTGGGTTCTTCCTTTTAAGTAAGTGGAGATCCAACTTAAGGAAGAAGAAAAACCTATACAGTTTAGTTGATATATTAAAAGGTCATGGTTCACTGAATTAAAGGCTTTACTGAAGTCAGTATAAATGACATCAGTTTGCCTTTAATTTAGAAATGCATCATTTACCAAGGTGGTAAATTCAAGCAAATTGGTCGTGGTAGACCGCCCTTTAACAAAGCCATGTTGTGAAGGGGAAATAATTGATTTACAAAGGTGCTGCAAAGAGAAAACAAGGATTTTCCCAAATAACTTCGGAATTGAAGATAGCTTTGCAATCTTTCTATAATTCGAACTTTTCCAAAGGTCTGGAAAGACGGAAGATTCAAAGGACAATTTAAAAAGTCTTAACAGAGCTCCTTAAGGACACAACTTGGAATATTGTCAAGTTATATCTTCAAAGATATAGTAAATAGGCTTTGAAAAAGATAAGTTAAACAAATAAATATATTTTAAATAATATATCTTAACAACAAATTAACAAACAAAATTTTAAGGGAACGTTAAAAATTACTTTTAAATTGTAAACTGGATGAACTCATACATGCATTTAACTCAAAGTATTTAGTAATAACCGAAAAAAAAAACTACTCAGAAAAGCGCATCATCATCAGCTACATAAAATCCCTTGACACTCTATTATATACCCAAACCGCCAGATCGCAAAACCTTAATGTTCGAATCATTTAAACCATTCATCGTCCCACCGTTCAATAGGAAGCCTGCACCCTTATATTTTAGACACAAAACATCGCGGGGTAAATAACAGCAACAAAACAATTTAACGCTTTAATGATAATGACGTATGAACAACTAAAGACAACAAACAAAAGTTAAACGTGTGTTGTTCTATTACTCCTTGTTGTTGCAGCTACTTCTGTTGTTGTTGTTAATGGAAGAAGTTTGAGTTCGCCGCTACCTTCAACAATTCGAATGCTTAACAAGCTAATGTGCTTTTAATGGTCCGTGTGTCCAGCTGATTATATCAAGTTTGAGGCGGGGGACAGATACAGTGCAGTGGGGTGTGAGGGTAGGGTAGCTTAGATGGACAAGCAGCAGGCGACCTCTAGTAAAATACACAAATAATTAAAATTAATTATCTTGCTATTAGTATACGATTTACTCATTAAGCAATGAACGAGCCAAAGTCAAAAGACATGGCACCCAAAAGTATGCAACGTGCATGGGATATATCTTTATACATATATGAATACATTCATAATTATGCGCTAAGACAATATAATTATGATATTACTGCGTCTAGCATTTCAATTGAGTTGTTTGTTTGATTTATGTGCAATTGCACAAGACAAATACGACGACACACGCCCCAAAATATACATAGCACTCCCACTCCAAATACACACACATTTTCTCACACTGGCTAATACGCCATTAATTACGCATACGACGTGTGGGCTTTGACATTTAAATAGTGTGAATTTTCGGGTCAGCATTCGTTTTATTGACATTTAACACACTTGCAAACATTCTCAGCTTCATAATTTATATGAATGGCTGCATTTCGACTTTTAACACTTAATTGCTTAATACGGTTGCGTTAAATATATAATACTTTTGGATAGGTGCTAAAAACATTGCCACCAGCATTACTTTATAGAAATTTAACTCACGATAGATCTACTCTTCAGTATATATATTATATATTGATCCATATTTTTTTTAATATTTGTAATTTCAAGCCAATTACAAAATATTCATGGCAACATGCAAATTATCTATACCTGTCAGTAGTAATATTTTAAATTTATTTAATTTGGCAGAACACTGATAATACAGATATAAGTTTTAAACTGCTTTTAATATACGCGTACTGTCTCTTTCATGCGCCTGTGCAAGGAAAGTACTTAGTTGTCTGCTTATTATTAAAAGCCAGCGTAAGTGGCAGAGTCAAGCTAATTGAATTAACTTTTCAACCCTGTTGCATGGTGCGTGAAAAGGACTAAAATAACACACAAACAACAACGCCAACAGCAGCTGCTACAGCAAGCTAAATGCGAAACAAGTTTCGCTAATGTTAATAAAGTGCCGTCAACTCAAAGAGATTTTTAAACATTTTTTCGCCCAAGAATTGTGGGCATAAACCTTAAATAATAAAAATAAAACATAACCAAATCGTATCAAGTTTGGATTGTACTGACCTAATAGATGACCTTTATAAACATATATTACATATATATTTGTAAGACTAAAATAATGTATAACTCGTTCAGTTTTAACTACTTATTATATAGTTTGTCTATTAGTATGACAACTGATTTAACAACTCAAACAAGTTAAATATTATTTCACTACTCGTGAACTCTTTTGTAATTGTAGCTGTTTTTACTACGGACTCCTCAAACGGCTCCTCTCTCCATTTTTACTCCTCTCTTACTACTAGATAATTATATAAAGAACTAACAACAACTTTGATTTCAAATTATTTCTTTAAATTATAAGCATCCAAAAATATTGTCAGTTGTGAATATTCAAATATACTAATAAAAAAAAAAATGATTACAATTAGTTCTTTACAAGCATAAATAGTATAATATAACTAAGAAAAGTAAGAATGGTAAAAAGCCAAGTATACCACATATATTTAATACTTATAAGTTATAGGTTTATAAGATACTCTTCATAAAGTACCTCGTAATATTCATATTGGCTTCGGTCGCGTAGCGTTTATTTCTAATTTCAAAAAAGTCCTGTGTCCTGTATCCTTGGTATCAATTTACCGCGCTATGCTTAGCTAAGTGTATTTAAATATTTAATATTGTGTGCACTTCTTTATTTACAAAATGCTCCTAACCTAAAACGCAAAAAGCGACCTTAAAGATGTGTTAAGTGTGATGCAAGGCGACTCCGAGTTTCTAACTTGACGAGCAGGATTGCGCTTTATTAAAAAACTACACGACCAGAAAGGCGCATTACTGTTAGGCACCCAACTGAACACAGTTGCATGAAAACAAAAATAATTAACACAAATTACGCGCAATACATAAATAAACCAAGTTATAGTACCCAAGCGCTGCACGCCCCCAACTACCCGTCAACCCGTTGCCAATCCCAGGCCAATTAATTTTTAATCTGCGCTAAGCATTGCAACAAATTGTGAACTAACCAAGCAAGAAGAGCAAAGTAGCCAAGACAGCAGCGAGTTTTGCGTACGAGTACGAATATGTAGCTCAGCTATATATTTATCTTAATTTTATGTAGGTTGGTTTTTTTCGTCCGTCTGCTTGTTGTTTTCTTTTTCATGATTTGCAAAACTGCCAACGGCAGTGTAAAGGATCTTAGCCCAAGCCAAGAGGATTAATAAAAGGATTACGCAGCGGAAAATGCCAGCTGCGATGTTGCCAGCTTCAACTTGGCAATGGCAATGGCAATGGCAATGCCAATGCGGATGCGGTTGAGGATGTAGTGCTCGATGAGGATGTAGATGTTGCTGATGGCAATTTGTAAATAGAGTGTTCTTCGGAGAGGGGGCACTTGCAGCAAGGGCTAATTGTGTTTTGCCTTGGCAGGCGGCTCTACACCCGCAAATCTGCAAGGCTGCAGTTTTCGGGACAAGCTCTGTCACTGTATACATGGTCATATATTAAAAATAATCCATTCGATATCTGTTTTAATACTTCAAATTTATAGCAGCCGCTTACAACAAAACAACAGCAACGACAGCAACAACAACTCACTGTCATTTTGAAAGGCTTTTAGCCTGATATTTTATTGCTTAAACGATGTTCTCATGTTCCATTAGCCTGCGAGGGTGTTTTAAAGAGTGTATCAATTCAAGGGCTTGATTTTTCATATTTGTTATAATAATTTTATGATTAATCCTAACCTAAAACTTAATAAATTAGGTAAGGCCAATGTTGTAAAGATCAACATTTTACGAAGATTGTTAAGTTGGCTTATTAGACTACCGCCCAATAATAAATAAATTGCTGTTGCATTGGGGTATATAATTTAAATAATCAAATCAATTTCATTTTAAATTTTCGTTTAATTTTTAGAAACGACTTGGATAATTTAATGTTATAAATTCTTCAATCTGTGCCATAGTTCACCAACAAATGTTTATAACAGCCCTCGCATAACGCAATACTTCCATTGTATTTTATATGTGGAGGCCATTTTAATAATAACATTTGTCTTGGATGCGGTTTTTTATGGGCTTCGGCGCTGATTTGCTTACAATTGACATAACGGGAATCATATGAGTTATGTTATAAAATAAAGGCTTTGTAAGCGGCCCGGCACGGCCATTGCAGATAAGCCGCACTCAATCAGCATAAAAGTATGGTATGCAAAAGGAGCATAGCGAAAGCCGAGGGGAGCGGCAAGGCAAGAGTCGCTGCCAAAGCAGTGGCTGTTAATCAGAAAGTGCAATTGCAACAGCAAAAACAGAGAGAACAGCAGAGAATTCTAAATTGGACTTACCAGCACACGCACGCATTTAATTAAAGTAAAAGCTTTGGTATTTCTCTATTTTCTTTACTATATTTCTTTTAGCATTTGTTGGGTTTTTCTTGTTAAAAAACAAACTAAAAAATGTAGACGTCAAGGGATACGTTTAGAGTGGCAGTTGCAAGGATAATAGCGTACAATTTATATGCATGTCATTTTTTGGAAGCAAGCAGGACTTTGGTTTCCAGTGCGGGTGTGTAGCATGTTTAAGACACATTTGACTCATTTGTTTTCAAAGGGGTAACGCGAGGACAAGTTAATAAGCAGGGGTTGAAAAATTACTTTACTGAATTAGGGGTAAGTTTGATGGCAAGGTAAGGGAGAAATATTTTTATTTTATGATTGTTAATACAATTTATAGCAAAACGGATTGCAACTGTTATACTCAGTAACATATGTATGCCACTGCAAAGTAGTACAGAATTTCATATAACACGATAAATATACCAGAATATTATTACACAATATAATAGCACAGACATATTTGAAATATAACAAACTGGTTAAGAGCCAAATATGTTGAATACAAATTTGAGTATATAATAAAATTTGTTCTACTAAAAAACAACTGTTATAAGTGTGTATATGAATAAGAGTTTCTATTATATACCATTTTAAAAGGACTTTTGTATGCGATAAATGTATTTATTTATACATATACGTTAACAAAAACAATCAACTCAATAAAATAAAAGCAGAAGATAAATAAAATTACCAACACATTTAGTATAACAATTACATAGAGTAAGCAACTGTTATATACAAATATAACAGACCATTTAGATCCAGGAAATTGAGAGCTTTTTTATTTGTCCTACGGCTTGGGCATCAACGTACAATTGCACTGATATACAAACAGAAATAGAAAAGTTTACAAGAGCTTTTGACACTAGTTCCAGCTTTAGACCTAAATGAGCAAAAACTCTACACAAATAGTACTAGCAATGACTATGAAGCTTTTGCAAATTACCAGCTATAAAAAAAGGGTTTTTATGATTATGTAAAACCTTATACTTGCAGGGAAAACATAGATTCCTCACAAATATAAGACGGAAAGTGAGCAAGTAGAAAATGCCAATGGTATGTAATATCGATTCACTTACATCAAAAAAACCATAAGTTATTTAAGACATCATTGTACTTATGGCTCATACTTGCATGACCAACCACACTTGCTGACCAAACTAAAAACCAATAACTACAAATAAAAACCAGCAGAATAAAGCTTACAAATACAAGACATAAAAAGCATGCCAAAAGTTAGCCAAAGCTTATCAATATGATGTTTCTTGAGTACTTATGTGAATGTCAAGTGGCTTATATTTCGGCTTAAGCGTGAGCGTTACTAAAAGGCCTCCTAAACCAAAGATTGAAATACATTGATATCAAATTTACTAGTGGACAAGTTAAGAGTTCTTTATGGTTACTGGGCGTGGGTTTTGTGAGGGCTTTTGACTGACTACCATAATTAAAGAAGCGTTGGATTATGGATGGTTTAGTAAATATTTATATGGATACCGATAAGGAATTTACAAGCAATGATGTAAACGAATAGACTTTAAATAGACTCAATAATCAAATATATTAAAAACAGACAAAATAAAATTTTAAAGATTTTAAATAATATAATATAATAGAGATATAGCGGTGAGTTAATAAATATATAATCTTGAAAACTATGGTTATATTTATATTTTACATTTTACAGTATTTGGGTTAATTTTTGAGTATTATTTTAACTGCTATAATATTAACGTAATTTTTCTATATATATTAATTATGAAAATATTAATTTACAAATATATATTAATTATGCATATGTATACCGAAAGGCCTAGATTTGAACCAAACCAAACACAGAGATATATTAATTCAACAATTTCTAACTTAACTTTTGAATTTGGACTTAAATGATATATAATAATTAAGTTGATTCAATAATATTGGCAATTTACGACCATGTGCGAACAACGGTAGATGTGCAATTTAATATCTTTTTACTCGAACTTTTTTTTATAAAATTTGACACGTCAGAATAACTTATTATTATTTCAAAAGTATAAAGTTTAAGAAACATATTGCAGATATTACTCATCTAAAAAAATCTGTATAAATAAATGAAATAAAATGCTGTAAACAAACTAATATCTTTTGCTCAGAAAAGAATTAAAGTATAACATAATATATAGATTTTTAAAATAAATGTATAGCTCACTAACATTAACATTGAGTCCATATGCGTATAATGGTTACTATTACTTTTCATATTTATAATGTATTTATACATTTTTAGGAATTAAAATAGAATTAGTATATGGAAAAAATGCCAAAAACAACCTATATTACAATAATATAAACACTTGCTCAAAAATTACGCATATATACCAAGATTCGACCTAATTTCCTTCAAGCTGAGAAACAGATACTCTATATTCTATTCATCCAAAAACAATAAAAACCATTTCCGAGCCCAATAACTTACAACGTTGTTTGTTTCAATAAATCATTGTTAGACCAGATTAATAAATAAATAAGATTATTGATGTCGTTATTGTAAAACATACGAAAATCAAGATTCTTAATACTTCTTGATTTAGGAAGTCAGTAAAAACAAAGCACAAATTTAAAATGATTATTGATCTATTGGAATACAGTGCCATAATTGTAGTCTGGTATAAATTTTCTGAATTAGAAGACAACCTATCTTAAAAATACAGGTATTTTGACTGAACTGGCATACATAATTCATTCATTTATGTGATTATTTAAAAAGTTAAATGTACCAATGATTAGAAACTTATATATAAATTAAATTAAATTTAATTAGCTATTTTTTTTTCTTTAATATTTTTAATCGGAAAATAACATAATTATTTTATTTAATTATTTTAAATGGATAAAATTAATGTATAGTTAAAATATCAGTACAAATGATTTAAAAAAAAGGAAGTATATAGGTTCTTATTATTATTTTTAGTTATGGCGAAAAATTTACCGCGACCAACTAGTTTTATTGTACCCCCTACTGAGTCTATAAGTCATTCATCAATCCTATTTCCTGAACAAACGTGAGGAATTTGGTGGGGCTCAGATTTCTTATGTCCCTAGCATGTAGAATATATCCGTTGAGGATTATATTCTCTTTTACTGCTAGGGCAGTGCAGTCCGTTAGGACGTACATTGACGATTCGTCTGCCAGACCGCAGAATCTACAGTTCCCTGTGTATAAAATTCCTATCTTGTTTAGATGGCTTTTCAGCCTATAATATCCGGTTAGTAATCCTGTGCCAAGTGAATTCTTCCCCAATGTTATGTGTTGCTTAAACCTGTTAAGGTTTCCTATTTTTGGCTTATTTCTAGCCCAGAGAGTTCTTCCAGATTCTTAATCATCATCACCAAACAATTTTGAATCGCCCTGTCCGATTCTACAAATGTTCCCCTTTCTACCCTAAAAATTTTTATTATAAATAACACACTTAATTTTAAAGTAAATTTTTTCCAGCTATAGATACAATTATTTAAGAAAGGAATTTTCATTGTACAAAGCAGCAATCCACGGTGCAAAGTTCTACAAGTTTTTACTGTCCTCGAACCGCTTGAAGTTCAAGCAAATGACTGCTTAACCGAAATGTATATCTATACAAAGCTGTAAGTACGTTTTTGCATATATTTAGGAGTCTCAAATTCTTTATCAGTATTGAGCCAGCCATGTTCTTCTGTATGAATCTCGAAAACTACCAAATTTAGTATATATTCCACACGCAGATTGCTAAAACCGAAATAGAACAGCTGATGTCAAATTGTTGCATACGGATATTTTATTTTCATCTAAATATGATTGAAAATTTCCTCATAAATTTTTTTTGGGGATAATCCAGACGTAAAGCGTTCTGAACTAAGAACTTAGCTACTGTCGATAGTTGACGATATTGCGAAATTTTAATTTGGAAACCGATTAATAAAACACACACACACACACACACACACACAAACACAAGCAGATGGGAAGTGCGATTAAGTCACAAAACTTTTGCTGTTGCAGATTCTTATGTATATTTTATGGTTTGCGGAGGCAGCTTGGACAGAGTCCAATTAGAATGCACTGTTGCTTCATCTTTCGATCGCCGCGCTTGTATCTTGCTGTTGTCGTTGTTGTATTGTGTTGAATTATTGTTGTGTTGAAAAACCGAAACTGGCTATGATCAAGCCCGCCTACGCAATGACTGGCCCCGTTTCACAAAAACAACAATTTCAATGCTTTACGGCCACACATGATCGGTATTGCTGGTACGGCTGCGGTTAGCTGTGCATACTGCAACTATTTAATTGTTTAAACAAACAATTAGAGCCGAAACTTACTAGTAAATCGATTTTTTATGCACACACACACACTATGTACTACACATACACTACTACACTTAAACAAACGGCACGTACGTCAGTAAAAAAAAAAATGAAAAACGCCGACTGCGACAGCGCCTTGTCACTTGTGCAAGAACAGCAACAAAACAATGTATTAATACAGAATTGTCGCTTGTATCAAAATTTCAACTTACATGCCACTGTATACGCAAAAATTCTGCACTTTTTATTTGCACCATGCACCGCGTACGCGACGCGTTGTTGTTGCGTTTTATTTCTTGTTTCACAATGTTAATATAACATGACAGAACAAACTCAATATGGCACTGCTAAGTACTCAAAATGGTATTCTAACGATAACTAATCGCGGCAGGGCTGGAGAATAAAGTAGCTGCTGCTATCTCATTGCATTTTATTAAAAATATGTTTTCGTTATACTTTAAACAAAAAATTAATAATAAAAAGGATTTTTAGCTTCGATTGCTGTATTTTCAATAACTTACAAGATATGCGGCTTATTATTTGAATTGTTTTTCTTCAAATATGTGTTTCTTGGCATTTGTTTAAGTAATTTTTTTGGTGTTTATAAAAAGTAGACATTAATTTAACTGCCCAGCATAGTTATTTACATGCGCTGTATCAATAAGTAAATATATTACTTATGTGTACTTATATTCACTTGTATCGAACACACAATTTATTTGTTAAATTCATAAATTCACTTTGTTTTCATTGGGACAAATCGATTTTTTTGATTTTGAATTTACAACTTCAAACACAATAAATTTTGGTTTTTATTTGCTTTTAACTTTAATATGGTTCCGGGTTCATTTAACCATTGCTCAATTAAAAGAAATGTGCATAGTTTTATTCTATGCAATAACATCTACACTTGAAAAGTTTATTCTCAATTTAAACAATTTCGATTCGGAGCAGACACGAGCACACGCTGTCAACTGAACTATGTAAATTCCTTCATAAAGGATATTGGCTACCTGGAGCTACCCCCAAAAACGAGGGTGGCTACAATCTAGTGTTTCAAATTGATCAGCACATGCGCAGCTCAAAAAAAATTTAAAATGAGCGCCACGAGTAATATGCAGATTTGCAAAATAATAATATCGGCTATCAAAATGTGAATGAATGCTTCCTAAACAATATTCAATATTTAAAATATGCAAAAATAATAAAATACAATAAAAATTAAATTAATCGTTATTTTTTAATTTTATTAGTTGTTTTAATTTCAATTTTCGAATACAGCTTTCGTTTCCCCTCTCGAGAGGCA